>APFE030223243.1:211634-246120 GCA_000404065.3 Pinus taeda
CCTCTTGTAGAATTTTGAGCAGGATATTTTTCTTTATTAGCCATGCATACAGTCTCTTCAGAAGATTCAGGGACTGTCTTCTTTCCAAAGGCTTTTTCCCTTTCAGCAAACTTTTTCATAAGAGAGTCAAAGGTTATATCCTTGAGATTTCCATTTGCTTGCAAAGACTCAAGATAATTGGAGTATGTAGGATATAGTGCCTTGAGAAAAGCAATAAGAGATATATCTAGCTCAACTTTAGTGGGTTTGATATCATGCACTATAGATTTTATTTCAGATGCAAGAGCAAGAGGGTCATTATTTTGCAGTTCAAGAGTGAAGAGTTTAATCATAAGTTGGACGACTTCAAGTGCAGAATGTGAGTCATAGAGCTCTTTCAGCTTTTGTAAACCTTCAAAGGCAGTTGAATATGTTGAAATGTGGCGACTCACGTCCTTATTTACAAACGCTGCGATTAATGCATACGCTTTGTTGTTTTTGTTTTCCAAGATGGCGAGCTCTTTGTCTGATGTAGGCTTTTCTGGGTCACTGTCTCCTTCTCCGACACACACTCCGTTCCACAACTCATTGAAGATGAGGGTGTGTTGTACCATCCGGGACCAGTCAGGATAGTTCTCCTTGCCAGTGAGAACTATTCCTATCATAGAGATGATTGAATGCATTCTTTAAAAGATTACGGGGAGGAGGACATATTGTTCCCCGCCTAGAGATTTACTAGTAGTTACATGTCAGGTGGGCTTCTAGGTTCCTTTGGAATACAAAAGGAAAGATGCACATAAAAATGATATTATGTATTATTATTATTAAGATAAATGTTATTTAAAAGAAATGAAAAATAAATTACTAAACATAGTTACATTCCAACCAACCAATTATTATGTCAATAACAACACTTCTATATGGAATGATAATACCACAATTATTAGAAGTTATTTTTAAATTGATTATGTATAGATAATCTCTCAATTTTTTTTAGTGAGAAAACATATCCTAACCTCTCATATGTATGTATTATGTTTTATTTACATCAATATTAAAGTTTTAGTTAATTTGGTATAATAGATATCTTCATTTTTAATGCTTAGCTAAACAACCAAAATACTTATAATCTGTGTATATATCAATATTATATTGATTCTAATTAAATAAATTAAAACACAATTATATATACTTAATTAATCAAATAGTATAAGCTATTACATATTTGTATAACACATTTTACATATTGTGTTATTTTGCATATTTGGTTTTACTTGAGGTTAATTGTTATCATCATCAATTACCATATATCATCTTTATATTAATGATGAAACATCATAATATACCTAAAATTTAAATATATGTATTTGTTATCGATATCAAGTATTTTTCAAAGAGTAATAAAGAATAAATATCATATGAGTAATAAAAAAATGTGACATTAAAAGTAGAATATTATTTAAAATCAAAGATAATTTGTATAAATGGTTGTTTATACCATTTGGGATTCATCAATGTTCAATATATTATGTGAATAATGATTAAGGTTTTATGGTCACATATATAACTTTTTAGTAATTCACTTGTACTACATTCTAACTTTTAGAATGAGCATGAGAGCATATACAAAACCTAAGACAAATGTATTGAAAAGGGATTTTTTGCATGAACATCAACTTGAAGAAGTGAAAATTTCTGAAGAGGAAGTTAGCATGCCTTAGTTTTGTGACATCCAATGATGGAGTTGTGCATGGATGTATAGGAAGTGTAAGCAAAGCTAGCACAACTCATTCTTCACTGTGTCACTAATATAAGAAGTTTTAGTGACATTGCAAAGTTATATAGAAGTTTCATGTAAGGATTGAACAAGATATACACACAAATGGTAGTTTTCATGAAAATGTGTAGGTTTTAAAGGGATGTAAAAGCACAAAAGAGTTAAGATGTAGAAGTAGAATATTACAACAACTAGTATATTGGCACTGCCTTATTTCAATGAGATTTTACATATGGATTATCAAGTAACAACACGAAGGGAAAGCAGTAACGTTCTGCAATAGAAATTGCATAAAGCACATAAAATAATTTTAGTTATTATCTTGTGTTTTCATATGAGCACACAAGCATAGGCAACATCTAAGGAAAGTTGAAGAAGTGAAAATTCTTGAAGAGGGAGTTAGCATGCCTTAGTTTTGTGATTTCCAATGATGTGATGTGCTTGGATGTAGAGAAATAGTAGGAAAAATTAAAATAACCTTCTCCTCATAGTGTCACTAATTTGAGAAGTTGTAATGGCATTAGAAATTTTTACAGAGTTTAAGGATTCAATTAGATATGTACACAAATAGTAGTTTGCATAACAACCTGCAGGTTTTAGAGGGATGTACAAGGATAGAATAATTTTAAGATGTTGAAGTAGAAGATTATAACAAGTAATATATTTATGCTACCTAATTTAGAAAGTTTTTTCATATGGATTATGAAGTAAGCACATGAATGGAAACTAATAGCATTTTTTGATAAATGTTGTGTGAAGCATATAAAATAATTTTAATTATTATCTTGTGTTTTATACCATTTCGCAAGCATTGAACATTAAATAAATGATCTCTTATCGAAGGAGTTTGCTAACAAACAAGTGAAGTTGAATTAAAGGAGTGTGAGATGGGTCGAGCTCCTACAGAGATACACTTTTATGTTGAAGTAAAAGTTGAGAAGGATAATAAGGTTGCAAATGTAGTGGATAGAACAATGTTCTTTCTCACAATTATGAAGATTGAGATAGTTGGGTTCAAGCATATTAAGGACTTATATGAGCATCACAAAGATTTTGGACAAGTAATATATATTTCCAAGTGTATGAGGCTTATGTGCATACTTGGATTACTTTATCTAAGACAAGTAACTCTTCAAATGGAATAATTTATTTAAACCAATACTACAACATAATAGGTCATTATTTCTAAGTTTTGGCATATTTTATCATGTTTGATCATTTTCTCAATGCAAAAGTTGTCAATAAAGTGATTTCCATATAGCACATTAACTTTTACATTGACCTTAGCATTGTTTTTAGCACCATATGTAATGTCCATTTAAACATGACATCTAGTCTAGTGCCAAAGTTTGCATTGAATGCCACTACCTATGCCAATCCTAATAAATAATCTTGATATAGTTTCTTGTTTATTTCATAATTTACTATTTTTTGTTTATTTGTACTAGGAAAAAATTCCAAGAATACTTCCACTAAAGATTCTAGTATTACTTCCACACTATAAAATTGCTTCTTTTTTTTCCACCACAACTTCCACTGTAGCACCCAATTTTACTTCCACTACAACTTCCAAGTTAGCACCCAAAGTTTCTTCTGCTACAACACTAGTTTTGCTTCCACTACAACTTTCACTTTAGCACTAGGTTTTTGTTTTTGCTACAACTTTCACTTTACCATTGGATTTTGCTTCCACTTTAGCATCAAGTTTTCTTCCTCTATAGCTTCGACTCTTACATCAAGTTTTGTATCCACTTTAGCGCCAATTTTTCCTTCTTTGCAATTTATTGTTTAGCATTGGCTTTAAATTTCACTTTGGCACTCAGTGAAGATGAGGTTTAGCTTCCACACTAAATTTTAATAGAATTTCTACAAAACATATTGAAAACCTTTTCCAAAAAAATAGAATATGTTCCATTACTTTAATATATACAACTAAATAACATAGACATCAATGTCAATAATATATGGATATATACACTCTTTTGTAGTAATTTCCTAATAGTTTCGATTGAAATGAAATCATTTAGTCTCATTCAAAATGAAAATGGATAAACTCCAATCTTCATGGTTTTTATTGTAACAAGATGATAGGTACATTATTATAATTGAAGGTATTATATATGATAAATTTTATAGAGGGGTATTTATGTTGTATAAATTATTTCATGATGTAAGTATCTTTAATTTGGTAATGGTACATTATTTAAAGAGCCATGTGAAAGGTGGTACTATGTAGTATTATCATTAAAATATTTTTTACATAGAGGAGGGGCAGACAAACCATTAAACATACTGAGACTTCAACTAATCAAACCTTATGTCAATAACAACCTCTAGATTAAATGATAATATCACAACAACTATAATATTTTCCCATGGAAAATTGTTTGGCATTAAGGATTGCTCAAGGAAAGAAAACAATCTCTCTCATTTTGAAAGCAAGAATGAGGTTGGTTGTACCATGTCAATGCCACATTATATACAGATTTAAGAGCACCACATCGATTACTCTTTTAAAGAGTTTAACATGTTACTCTATGGGATCTAAACCTAGGTGGGAAAGATAATAACTATTTCACCCAACCATCCAAGCAACCCCAATTGATACAATCAATATAATATATTTTTGAATTAATTATATATTTTTTAATATCAAATTTGGTGGATTAGATATCTTTATCATTCCTTGAAAAATAGTTTCTTAATTAGTTTGTTAATAATATATATGTTGGGTTCACCTCTGGCTCATGTATCATGTTTCTTTTACATCAAAATTAATTTTTAGATAAATTTCATATAGTAAATATCTTCATTTTTAATTCTTAGTTAAATACCAAAATTTACGTTTATAAATCTACATATTTTTGTGCTTGTGTTTACAAAGATAATATTCTCAATTTATATATTTAAATTGGGAAATTTTAAAGCTGCCAAAAATATCCCAATTTCACTTAAATCACACATATACATAAAGTTGTATTTATTTATTAAGACAATTATTGGATTCAATTACTACACAAAAAATGTGGTGGAATGGATACTCCATTCACTCTAATTTAACTAAAAAATCACTTTCGCAAACCCATAAAGGAAAGGAAAACAACCATTTCTCTCACACATACATATCCTACAAAATAAAATATCATATTAGAGGTCTCTCTTCCTTAGACACCTCTTATATCAATATTAAATTGATTATATTTAAATAACTTTAAAACACTATATAGATTCATTTAATTAATTAATGAATCTTAATTTTTAATTAAGACATATTCTCTATTACATCTTACAAATTGTGATATGTATATAACATTTGTATAATCAATCTAATTTAGATATATGATTGGGCTTATATCAATTATTTATATTTAAATAAATTTAAAACACTATATAGATTCATTTAATTATAATTAATAAAGAATATTAATTTTTAATTAAGACCTATTGTATATTGTATTTTACAAATTGTGATATGTATATAACATTATTGTAATCAATCTACTTTAGATATATGACTCAGTGATGTTAAGTATTTCTTAAATATTAGTGAATGATGGATATCACATTAATATATATAATGGTAACATGTGTGGTACATGTTTCTCGAAGGAAATTTTTGGCTGTGAAACTGCGCCAAGATACCAACTCGACCAAACTTTAGGTTCAAGTTGGTTCTCGAACTAGAGGGGGCTCCCTCAAGTGTTACAAGGCTTTGTTGAACATTGTTCACTGTCACTGGACAATAGCCTTTGAAGCATAATGGCCAATTCTATTATTGTTGTAGGTGGTTGCTAATGATTATCTAATATTTGCTAAAAAAATAAAATCCTCTCATGTTGAAACTTAATCAAAGTTCCAACATCTAATTCTGACAGAAACACATAGCTTAAAGAGTTTGGTTGAGGAATAGAAGAGAAATCAAATAATTAAGTATTCATATTGAATACTTAATCAATCAAATACAATAGATGCGTGAAGAAGAATTCTACAATCAAACAAATATACATTCAAGAGATGACAGAAGGAAATAATTAAATGATGCAGAGGAGTTGATTTAAATAGTTTGTTCAATTAGCTAATCTCAGTTAGATGATAACTTTGTAGCGGGTTGTCAAGGAGGTTGATACTCAAAACTAACCTTTCCCTAACTCTTATGCTACCTTGAACATATGCAAAAACATATTATGGAATAATAGGGAATACATACACGAAAAACGTTTTTTGTCATAAAACTAAAGCCATACTACTTTAATTAAATTTTTGTTATAAAAGTCTTTATAAAAATGGCAAACTTTTGGCATCAAAAGCCAACCCTTTTACAATGAAAATGAAACAATATATAGGAAAACTTCTTCCTCAAACTGTCCTTAGTCTATAGGAAACAAATACTATCAAATAAACAAAAAATACAATATGCTACAAAAAATCTTGAAATGGCACAAAGTCTTCTACCTTTAAATCTGGGAGTGATTTTTTAGTTTCTAATTCTTCTACTTAGAAATCTGAAGTTGTTTAAGATTCTACCTTGGAAATATGAGGTTGTTTTATTAACTGGTAATCAGTTTCCTTTATCCTTGGGACTAATTTCTCAAGTGTTGCCTCAAAATCTGCGTTTAAATCAAAAAATTGATTTACTGATGCTGGTCCTTTTCTTTGAAATCTGGAATGGTTGAAACTGTTTTCACAACATCTTTTATCTTCCCTTGAAACTTGGTTAACTTTGCCACCTATATCAACTAGTTGTCCCTTTGAATGCTATTTATAAGTCCAAAATTTGAAAATAATCTCATGTTTTCATATGTTTTTCTAGCTAGTTGATCAAGGAATTCTCTACATTTTGGAGTTAAACCAAACTATGTGTTGACCTTGTTGTCCATAATATTTTCCTTCATTATCTTTAAAGTGCTTAAACATTGTCATAAAATATTTGGGAGGAACATTATATTTTAAGTGCTTAACCATTGTCCTTTCTAGGAGAGCCCTTTAACTTGCTTTTAAAGCAACCAAGCCTATTATTTGAGCCTCTCCTTTAAATGGGCCTTGGAAACCACATTTCCTATTATCATTGACCTTTCAAATTTCTGGTGATTTCCTTTATATCGAGACTCCCCCCGTCGGTGAAACTTCGTAAAGAGTAGGGGACCACATTTCCTATTATCGTTGACCTTTCAACTTTCTAGTGATTTCCTTTATATCGAGACTCCCCTCATTGGTGAAATTTCATAAAGAGTAGGGAACTTCAACTGAGGTGATAGTGCGTCATTGTCCCGTTGTTGCCACTTGGTCTAGTTGTAGTCCCTTTGGAATCCCTCCTAGGACCCCTACTAAATTGAGTTGTAATAGGTAACAAATCTCTTATTTCACCTCCATTCTTCAGGTACCAACTTGTCAATGGTTCTTTGGGATTGGGCACTCATATGTTCACATACCTTGAGTAGGGCCCCCAAAACAATTCATGGGAGGTTGATGTAGCTAAAAGAAAAGAAAGATCATATCATGGCCACAACAAAACAAAGAAATAAAATCAAAATGAAAAATAAAGCCAAGTCATAAAGATTAGCATGCGAGAAAAAGACTATAATGATATCTACCTACCTCACATGGCCATCACTTAGTTTCTAAGCACATGCTACTCCATTACATTAAAGGATTAACCCCTGCGTGTCCAAACCTTGATGAGCAATAAACTAACTCATTTTAAAGGGGTTATAAAATTGCTACATCATAAAAAGAAAGCTCTAACCTTTGAGTTATAAGCATTAATTCAAGGAGTAATAAAAAAGAAGTAAAGGTGCACGACAGGTGTAGAAAAATCAGGCCTAGTTGGTAACTCATTCATCCACGAATGCTCCCTCACATATATACACTTGGGATGTGGACACCCCCATCAATTAGTCCCTTTGACCATGAAACTTGAACGTGAAGTCTTCTTCCCTCCATTACCACATTATTATTCACTAACATATATCAATTGAAGGGTGGGCAAAGGAAATGTTACTTCCCTTTAGGGGATGGAAACACCTCATAAGTTTGGCCATTATCCACCCTTACCTAGGGAGAAAATACTTTTGCGAGAACTTGGTCTTGATTTTGGAAAGGGATCCTTGTTTGAAGTGTTGTGTTTCCATTGACATTCAAATTTGATTCACTTAGATGTTGATCTTAGTCACTGATGGGTGGTTGCTTTCACTAGAATCCATGTTGTTTTTGTTAAGTGGTTCAATAGCCCAAGCCTCGAGCACCTACTCCAAAGGTACCCAAGACCTTAAGAGGAGTACATAGCCCAAGAAGATGCATCACTGAGAGACTGGAGCTCCTAAAAACACTAACAATTGACACATGTCCCAGAGTACCTCCAAGGCCCATGACGTTGGTCAACTTTGACCTAGTTTTGAGGATTATTCAAGATGACACAACTAGACCCAGTATGCCCCTAGTTTGGTCTTGACATAGCTTGATGGTCATGTGCTGATCCAAAGCCAAGATGAGGATGTCTCCCATTGAGAGACTAGGGAGGGATTTTTGCACTAGAGGAAGCCCTAACAAGAGAAAGAGAGAGGCCTTATTTTGCAGTTGGAGACCATGGAGACCACTTGATGACACTTATTAGGTCCCTATAATACTAGTGTATTCCCATTATTTTTATTGTTACTGTAGCCCTCTATTTTTATTTCTGTGCCCATGTATCCCCCATGTTGTTATTGTTGTGCCCCATAGAAGTGCACTATTGTTATTGTTGTGCCCTTACATTATTATTTTTATGTAGACTCTGATTATATTGTGACCCCTTAAACTCCTATATATACCAAGGAGGTCTTATCATTTGTATCATCCAAGAATTGTTCATTTATGTAATGTAAAATAGGTTTCCCTATCGAAGAGGCTAATTTTTAAGTCATTGATTTGTCTTTTCTTCTATTTTGTGAGTTGGTTGCATAACATTTGGTATCTAACCTTTGTATTCTAGGGTTTCTCTTCTTCAAACAGGTCATCTTGGAATTTTCACTATAACCTTTTTTCTATGAGCCTTCATAAGCTAAAATTGCAACCACGTGGAGATGAAATATTGGTGAACTGTGTATACGAATTTAAAATCTTGGTTCGCTATATTTTCATAGCTAGGAGCCACATAATGTAGGGTTTTTGCAGGCTCCAGAATTCCATCTCAAACATGTGACCCACGGAAAATCATCTTAACTTTTATCTCTGAGCATCAAATTTGAATTTTGTAAAATGTGGCTGCAATTGCATGAACTTTAGTTTTTCTGGTATCATTTTTAGGGCAAAAAGTTGAAACAATGACACATGGAAATCCATACAAGTTCACTCTACTGAACCAATCTATAATCAGGTCATCATGGGATATTAGGAATAACTCTTGCTTGAAGGATCTAATCTCTGTTTGACTTGTGGGGTTGGAAATAAGACTCAAAGGGATACCACAGGATGAAATTTTAGACCCTGGAGATATGAAATTACATAGATACAATAGCTACAATATCAAGCTCCTAAAAAATAAGAAAAAGGTGTGTGGTTTTTTAAAATTTTCCATAACTTTTGTTTGAAAAATCAGTTTGAAGTGATTCAAAGGGAATAGTGAAGTATAGATATCATTGTTTGATACCAAAATGCCTCTAAGAAAAAAAATAGACACACCTAGTAAGCAACCAAAAATATCTACTAGGACGCATGAAGAAGAGGAAGCAATGCAACATGATTTATCAAAATTACGTGACCAAGTGCAACAAATCTCTCTCTCACAAAGAGTAACCAAAAATGAAATGGAAGCTAAGATGGATGGTTTGAAAAATGGTTTAAAAGAATACATGGAAGGTTTCAAGGCTAGATTAAAAGTAGAAATGGAAGCTAAGATGGATGGTTTGAAAGCACACATGGAAGGTTTGACAATGTTGCTACAAGAAATGTTCCCTAATGGCAAAAAGGTATTCTATGAAACTCATTGTGAGATTAAAAATGAATGTTAATAATTATTTTAGAGACTCTAACTTTAGATTGAATACTAACCACATTCCAAATTTTGATATTAGGAAGTTTAATGGCAAGGATTCGGTAACATGCATATTACAAATGGAGTATTATTTTGATTTCCATGATATGCAACGCACACAAAAGGTATGCATTGCATCTTTATATTTAGAACCCAATAAATTTGTATAGTATCAATGAATTTGTTCTCATAAACCACTTGTCACTTGGTCAATTTCTATGGAGGAAATGATAGCACATTGTGAGGATACAAAGTGCAACACCTTCTTTATCCAATTGATAAATCTCAAACAAAAAGGTTCAATGGCGAAGAAAATTGAGGACTTTCAAAAATTAAATATTAGCGTAACTGATATTCCAGAGGAGCTAGGATTTATGTATTCATAGGGACTCTTAAGGATAACATGCAACATGAGTTTCACCTTTGGGGACCTGATTCACTGGAGAAGGCATTCAGGCTGGCAAGAAAAGTTGAAAGAAAAATTATGGCAATAAGGAAGTCTACCACTTACAACTATAAAGATGCAAATGTTAATGCTGCTAGCCTTCCACAAACTACAAGTTTGAAGCCACAAAAATTGGAGGAAAAAAGAGAAAAAAGGATTTGTTAAAGTTGTGATAGAAAATACACTAAGGATCATAAGTGCACTGAGAAGAAATTATTCTACATATATTGTGAATAGGAGGAAGAAAAGGAACAAGTGTTGAGGGATTTTATCCCCTAGGGCTTTTGGGTGGAACCCTAGCAGACTGAAAGTTGTCTAAACAAAGAAACATGCACACACACAGCCATTATGCTAGCAAAAGCTAAATCTAAGGTAAGAAGGACGTACCTCAGGTCCTACGTTCGGGTAGTTCCTCAAGGGTCCAAACCCTTCTTCACGTCCCCTTCTCTCCTTTGCCCTACAAAACCAACAATTCGAAAGAATGCAGCAGTATATGGACAAAGATTTATACAAAAATCATCTTTATGTTATACAAGAAAGGAGTTAGTTATGAACTTTTAGACATCCATTCATACATGAAATTCAAACATGAACATCATTAACATAAATACGAAGCATATCGGGAACCAAGACGTGTTTCTTTATTATAGACAAATAGAAAGTACAAAAAGAGTAATATCACCTGTGCAACATCTGCAGGCTCAAAGCTCAGCCTCCTTCTGGATCTGTCCCGCCTCAAGCCTCTAGCATATCTCCTTCCAAGACTCACTCCAAGATGCCATAACTAAGGGATGGACACCAAATCACAAGGAAACAAGGATTTCCTATACAAATGGGGGAAGTGCAGAAGGCACAAGGGTCTTCAGACCTGATCAGGGGGAAATCTCAGTATAATAACCTTTCTCTCTCTTCTCTCTTTCCTTTAGGCCTTCCCTTTGGTGTCTTGTTATACCAATTCCAAAGTAGTTTTTTAGTTAGGAATTGGTTGGGAACAGTTGAGGCCATGGGCACTAACAGGTGATCAGCAGGTAAAACCCGTTATCTCCGCCCGAAAATAAGGAGTTTTATATTTTTTTAAGTGTTTTAATACATATACGCGGGTTGGGTATATATGAACTCGCGTATACACGCATTTAACTCAGGGAAATGTCGCGTACAGGGAATAAAACACTGTTTTTTAGATTTTGGACTAGGTCTGGAAGGAAGGGTTTCCCTAGGCCATGAGTGCAGCATCACAAACCATAATAGTGAGATTTGGAGCTATAACAACAAGAAACATCAAAAGAGGAGGATATACACTAGGAACCAACCCTAGAGAAAGAAGAAATGAATACGACCATAACTTATAATGCATTGACAAAAATTACCACTCCTCAAACTCTCAATATAGAAGGATATATCAAGAAGAAAAAGGTAATAGTGTTGGTTGATTCAGGTAGTACCAATAATTTTATTCATTGTAAGATAGCCAAGGAATTGAATTGCTTCCTATATCCAACACTAGAGTGTCAAGTAATGGTTGCAAATGGAGGAACTATAAATTTCTTTGGAAAGTGCCAAAATATCAAGATAACCGTGGGGGAATATGTATTGAATAGTCCAATGATTTATATTCCAATGGGCGGTGATGATGTTGTACTAGAAGTCCAATGGTTACAATCTTTGTGGATGATGGCTTTTAATTTTCAAGAATTTTTCTTGAAATTCTTTTGGGAAGGAAAGGAAGTTGAATTAAAGGGTATCACAGGGAATCTAGGAAAGGTAATCAACTCTAAAGGCATGAAAAATCTTCTGAAGAAAGAACAATGAGGCGTAATTTCACAATTATGATCACTAGAGGTTCAAACATTGAAATCATTTATTTCTCCATACCTCCAAAAAGTCTTGGACAACCATTCCAAGGTATTTGAGACTCCCAAAGGCCTCCCACATATTTGTGATCATGATCATTCTATTCATTTGACTCTAGGAAGTGTGCCTCCAAAAATCATACCTTACAGATATCCCTATGCCCAAAAGAGTGAAACTAATCATATGGTTGAAAAAATGCTAGAAGTTGGTATACTTCAACCTAGTCAGAGTTCTTTCTTTGCTCCAATATTATTCGTGCACAAGAAGGATGAATCATGATGTATGTGTCAAGATTATAGGGGGATCAACAAGATCACTATTAAAGATAAAATTCACATTCCTGACAATGATGAATTGTTTCATGAATACATGGAGCAATTTACTTCACCAAATTAGAACTTCATTCAGGATATCATCAAATTTGAATGAAGACTAAATAAATTCCGTTAACAACATTCAGAACTCATGAGGATCATTATGATTTTTTGGTTATGCATTTTTACTAATGCACCTTCCACATTTCAAGGGTTGATGAATTCCATTTTCAAACCCCTCCTCAGAAAATTTGTGTTAGTATTTTTTGATGATCTACTAATCTACAACAAGCCTTGGAAGGATAATCTTCAACATGTTGATAGGGTGCTCAAACTATTGGAGGAGAAACAATTATATGAAAAAACCTCAAAATGTTTCTTTATAGTACAAGAGGTGGAATATTTGGGTCATATTGTATCTCATGAGGGTGTTAAGGTAGACCTTAACAAAATTAAAACCATTAAGGAATGGAAAATCCCCACAACCATAAATCATCTTCTAGGATTTCTCAGGTTGACATGGTATTATCACACATTTGTTAATAATTATGGGAGAATAACAACACATCTAATAACATTACTGAAGAAAGATGCATTTTCATGGCCTCCAGAAGCAATTAAGGCCTTTGAACGTCTTAAAGAGGTACTGTGGCAAGCACCAATATTAGCTACGCCAAACTTCACAAAAACCTTTATTGTGAAATGTGATGCCTCAGGAAATGGAATTGGTGTTGTTTTAATGCCAGAAGGAAGACCCATTGCTTTTGAAATTTATCCAGTCAAAGGAAAGTATTTACACAAACCTATTTATGAGAAGGAAATGTTGGAAATACTACATGCACTAAAGTAATGGAGACCTTGCCTAATGGGAAGACACTTCAAGGTAAAAACAAATCATGATAGTCTTAAACAATTTTTGGAACAATGATTATCTTCAGAAGATAAGAAAAAATGGGTCACAAAGATGTTGGGTTCAGACTTTGAAATTATCTACAAAAAAGGGAAGCAAAATGTTGTTGCAGATGCACTTTCAAGAAAGGATGAGGATGTGGAAACATTGCTTTGTTTCATTTCTATTATCCAGCCTGATTGGATAACCGAAGCAAGGGATGAATGGAAGAATGATGAAGAGGTGTGAACACACATTCAAAAGTTGCAGCAAGATCCTAGTACATCTGATACATTTAACTGGAAAAATGGTTCATTATGGTACAAACATCGCTTATATTTTTGTAAGAATTCCCAACTCAAGAAAACAATTATTTTGGAATTGCACACCTCCACCGTAGGAGGGCACTCAAGATTTTTAAAAAGTTACCATAGGGTCAAGAACAAGGAAAATTTTAGCGGTTAATATTTGTAAGTGGGCTAATTTTCCATGCTTTTTTCCAAAAAACAGACTCGTTAATTTCCATCTTTTCTAAAAAAAAATTGCCCAAATTTTATAGAATAAAATTATTTTACCTTAAAAATTGCTAAAAAATTATATAGAGACAATATAAAATTATTATAAATTTGAATATTTTTACAGAAATACCATCAAACATTTTATAAATAACATATCATGGACTAATGAGATTCACCAAGTTTTCTAAGCATTAAGATAAATTTCCATTCTTAAAATTTTCCTTGGTCAATGTTGTAGCGGCTACAACCACCCTCCAAAATTTTGCCTTAGCTTCATTTTGGAGCCTCCCTTCCAATTTTCATAGTAGCTTGCTTTGCTTTGTCAAGTTCACAAGCTTCCGTGTTTTTCTTGCACAAAGGCAACCTGTTGATCACAACTTCATGCATTCTCTTCGCAGGCTGTTCACCCGGACTTGGTCTAGTTGCAGGTTGAGCATCTTCCCCAAGAAAATTGCGCAATTTTTGAGGGAAACTAGCCTTCCCTCCAGAAATTGCGCAATATTTTCTAGTAGCTTATTGGGCTCCAAGATTACACAATCCTGCCAATCAACACTCCTAGCAGGAATTGCGCAATTTTCCCCAGGAGGGCTGCCCAACCCAAAATTTGCGTAAATATGGGTAGTAGTCATCTGCTCTGCCCAAAAATTGCACAAATCTCGTAGGAAACCAGCCTAGCCCCTAGCAAAAATTGCGCATTTTCTCCCAGTAGTCGAGTAGTCTCTTGCATGTACAGCTGAGTTGGACGGTTCCCTCCGAGACCAAGAAAAACTGACTTGCATGCATGGGCTACTTCTGCCAAGGCAACATGTAAAGGCATCCCTTGTTTTAGGGATCCTTTTATAGTAGTTGGAGGTTACATGCAAGGATCATTTCAAAAATCTCCCACCAAATGTCACTTTCCCTAGATTTGTGGCATGCGTGTCACAATCGCAATGTTATTAAAACTCATCAACTTGACACTGCAGAGCTCATTGCTCACATCAACCTTGTAGCTCTAACATCCCACATCACATCTAGGAGCTTTCAGCACATTCAACTCAGTCGTTTTGGGGTAAGATTGTTTCCCACGCCTTGTGTTGCATTTCTCTCATTTTTTGAGTTTTTTCTTGTGTGAGTACTATTTGATTCATTTTAGTGAGCGCTTGTTGTCATTTACATGTATATTAGCTTCTCCTAGCATTGTTTCATTTTTCATTGCTAGCTCATTGTTGTTGCATGCATGAAACTATTTTTCAGGAACAGTCGCTGATTCAGCAACTCACCTCACCCCCATGCATGTTGTTCCATTTTCTAGATTAGTCATTCAACATTTTCATGCATGATCATTCACTTATGCTTACACTTAGTATCACCATGCATTTGCACTCACATTCACTTTCAGTTGCCCATCGGTGAGTCTAGGCAACCTTAGCCCGGACTCTGCCTCACTAAGAGCCTCAACAAGATAGCATTGCGCAATCCTGAGAGGGAAGGGTCTATCTTCCTCTTAGGAAATGTGCATTTCTACCTAGTGACTACCCCCCAGGACTATTTTTCACATTTCCGAGGGAGCGTGACTGCTGACCCAGAAAATTGCACAACGTAGTCATTGAGCTTGTAGCCATTGCCAGCATAGATTGCGCATTGCAAAATTCCAGTAGTTAGAAGCGAGACTAGACTGTGAATTACATAGTTCTAGCAGTCAGTCATTCTCCTAGTAGCCCAAACTATGCCTTGCTCAATCTTGGTAGTCAGTCTCCCGACCTCCTGGTTGAAATTGAGCAACCTTCATGATGAGTCACACATTTATGTTGCAAGTTAGTTCTCAAGTTCATTTTGGTTTTCGACTGACAGTTTTATTGTCGTGAGTGTTCCCATGTCTCTAGGTATCATAGGTGTTCATCTTCCTCTTAGCAATACAAGTACAATGGTTTCCAGGAGAGAAAATTCGAAAACACCGTTCAGAGCACACTTGGTGATGTAGTCGATCAAGTGTCTATGAGTTTGCCTACTCATGAAGACATCAAGTTGTTCATAGGCAAGGAAATCAAGATATGACAAAAACAACATCACAATGAGAAACATCACGAACAGGAGTTGAAGGCAGCATACCAAATGCAATGAATGCAAGAGGAAGGTTGTTGACAACATAGAGGAGGAACAGAGTTGCAAGATCAAGCAAATCCACTGATAATGAAAGAAACCTTGGAGACTCAAGCTATGAGGTGACAGTGCAACATGAAGATCACACTAAGACAGAGAATGGAACAGAGAAGGAGTTGCATGTGCTGAAGCAACAACTCAGGAAGAACATGAAGCTACACAGACATACGAATGAGTTGTAGCGGGAACAAGAATGACAGTGGGCACAACATGCACTCATGGATGAAACTATGCCCATACAAGTTGAAGGTCCATCCTAGTAGCTATTTGGGAGTAGACATGGTGATCACTGTTGTTGAGCACATGCAATGGATTTAGTAGCATGCATGTCATTGTGTGCACGCATGCAATCCAACCCATTCAACACACTAACCAAGGTGAAGACAAGAAGAAAATCTAATTGGAGTTAAACATGTACTTTGGCGAGTTGATGTGCATGACCACCAACACACACTTGAAGATCAGCACGGGCAATATGCATCAGTGTGTTGTTGGTTTAGCCATACCTAAGAATACCATGAGCATGTTAGCAGACGATTTGGATGACGGAGGTGAAGCAATGCACCAATTGCAACGGAGACAAGAGTTTTCTTTAGTAAGATTTCACCATGAGGTGCATGCGCACCATCACAGGTGACCAAGCTTGGCATCAGCTCACCACCTTCACCACCCCAAGAATGTCAAATAGTTGGTCTCATCGCAGTGGACCAAGTGTCAGTGATGTCTTGCATGGCTTGCTCAAGCCATGTTATCTCACATGAGTACATGTGCATTGTAATGTTGAGTCATGTCAAGTGTAAGTCAAGTGTCAACAATTGGATGGAACAGTCATGGAGTAGGTGAAGAGTCATGAGGGTAGATGAACTGTCACAAAGGGGAATGTCAAGGGTCACCCCACCCTTTGCTATAAATAGTCCCTCATAACTCATTGTATAGGCTTTTGGTCAGCCAAGCTTATGATAAGACTATCTTGGAAAGAGCTTGGACAATATTGTAACGCGTCTTAGCTTCTCCACTACACATAGCTAGTTCATCTCTTTGGAGGAGTAGGCAGATGTGGCTATAACGTTCCATTGTTTGGGCTAGCGGGTTTACATGGATGTATTGTATGATTGGAACTTACACTTATTTATATAATAAAAGGCAACACATTTTCACACATGTATTGTATATGTTGTAAGACTGATTTGTAACACTATTAATGAATGTTGCTTTAACTTGTGTTCTAGATATGAACTATTTCATTTGTTGTAATGCATAATCTATTAATGGAAACGTGTTGTATATGTTGTTAATACTATCTCGTCTATGTCGATTGCTCTGCGGGACATTAGATGGACCTTTCCTATGAAGCTCACTGTAAAAATCGTTGCACTCGTTCGAACTGATCCGTGAGTGTTGTACGTGTTATCATACCTTGTACTTTGTGACTGCTGCATCCGTGTGGATTGCTCTGCTAGAAGCTGTGTATGTCTTGTGTGTTGTGTGTTCCTAGCTGACTTGGGACTAATCCCTTTCAACCTGAAACTCACCTTCACCCTTTCTCAACCCACCTGTGTTAGAACCTCACATTCACCTTCCTTGACTCACTGCAGTGGTCACGCCCTTACTACTGACAGAGTTATCTTACTTACCTCTGTGCGACATCGTGGTCAAGGCATTACCATATGACCCACTGTTGGGACTCCTACACCAAATGGTCTAAGGTCTGATTGGGACTTCTTACCATGGAGATCCCCTTACATGTTGGCGGGTCCAACACCGTCAACATTTTTTGCGCTAGAAGGAGGGCTAGATAACAAGGTGAGTCCTCACATCTATTTTTAATCTCTACCATCCATCATGACTAACAACTGAGTTTCTCTTCTGGAATGTATGTCTTATGGAAACAATCTCATCATCCCAAAAAATCTCTCAGATAACTTGTCTCATAAAATATTTGATGGTGGAGGCTACATAGCCTTGGTAAGGCACGTGCAAAAGACATGGATTCTTTGAAGGATACATGAGCTGCGTGTTGTTCATTTACATGCTTCGAGGGTACCCAATGCACTCCTGTGCCACACTGCCCAAAAAATCCATTCATTATCTTGCTCATCTGGTAGCAGAGATACACCATTCTTTTAATCACTTCGACCGTCAAGCACTCAACAAAGAAATTATGAAATTATGAAAAGAACTCGATGAATCTGTTTAACAGTTTTATAGGCACTTTTATAATCTTGCATACCGATTCTCGGAAGGTGATATTGATTGGGAATTTCTTGATGGAATATTTCAGTATCTTCTTCACGTATCCAAACCCCAGTCAGCACACTTCGGTGATGGCGAGGCGCAATCATAGGCAAGCATAGTTGTTGTCACAAGTGACTGTCCACCTTCACCTCATCAAACAGCTCGACCACCGCGGAGTGATGTGGGAGATCATAAACACACCACAGTTGAAATGTCACATCCTCCCACCCCACCTACTCTTGATATTTCTGCAAAATTGGCTTGCAAGCCTGCTGGTTGTCACATGGACTCGTTCCCTTGACCTCCATCCTCACATTATGTTGATCCTCTAGATTATACTGTCTTGTGTTCTTCCATTCTGAACTCCTCACCTATTGTGAATTAGGATCAATCTATCAACGAAGTTGGTGTTGTGCAGCCAACCTGCACCATCATTCATGATGAGTGTGTACGAGAATCTAAAGAAGAGCCCGCGATGAAGGGTGACTCCCTTCCAGCTGCTCCTCATCCGTTTCATCCTAACATCCCTTGTGATTCTGCGACTATTGATTTTCCCTATGAAAACTCATTTCTGGATGCTTATATTTCCGATCATTCACAAGACATCTCAGATGTCAGTTTGTCATTACAGTGCAGAGAGCACACATCTTCCTTAGAAAATCCATTCAATATGTCATTTATCTTTCTTGAAAACACATAGGGTGAACATATTTTCTTTTCATCTACCCCTCTGCCCACTTCATCAAATCATGAGGATGCCGATAAACATCCTAATTTTTTTTATTTTTTATTTTTATCTTGGTTTTCGTGATCTTTTCACTTCCTCATCCAATCACAATGTTGACTCAACCATTGTTAATATATCCAAGACACTAGTCTACGATGATCTATCTGTCCATGAGGTTGAAACCCCCCAGATTATTGAGGCACTTCAGCTTGAGCTGATGGTTATGTCAGGCCCTCATTGTCCTGAGGTTGGTCTCACTTCTGGTCAAGAAATTGTTAAAACACTCAAGGCTCCTCATCACTCTCTACTTTGCATTGAAGATCAACCAAACACCCAGATTTTGCTTCCTCCACTAGAACTACACGATCCCATCGCTCATGCATTGGAGGAATCTTACACAGCAAGAACACATGCACAACACAAGTGGTCTACCTTTCTCACATTTGCTTGCATGTCATATTCAAGAGAATGCATACACTCAACATCTACATGCAGTGTAGCACAACAGCATAGCAGCACCATAGAATGCATGTCATGCACTCTCACTCATCTCTGTTCTGTGGTCACTTGGAAGCTCGAAGTGTGTTTGTCTTCACTGTTACTTCTTTCTTATTAGTTGGTTCACACAGCCGCCTTGTTCAAGAACCATGCCTTCACCAACATGGATCAACCAATGTGACAGTGGCTACATTGGAAGTATCACTTCATGTGAGACAACCCATGCACCGTTAGCTTAGGAATAGGAGTAGTGTTTGCTTTTAGTCATTTTGCTTGCATGATTGTTTTCTTACTTGCTTTGTTTGTTTGTTTGTCTGCTTGCTTATTTGCTTACTTGCTTTTCTTTCACTCTTTCTTTCACTCTTTCTTCCGCTCTTGCTTTGCTTTGTTGTTTGTTAGTTCGCTTGTTTCACTTCATAGGATAGTTTCACTTGAAACCATGTATGATTCTTGAAGCAAGCTGGTAAAGTACAAGAGGCCTTGTGTTGTTATCACTACTTGGTTATCTGTCATCCTACATATGTATGAAGAACTTATTGATTTAATTCCATGATACATCGATGGAAAATACGTACTATTCGAAGTGAACATTGGTGAAAACACAATTTCATGCGCGCTAACTAGTGTCACCTACTCTAGTCTGTTGTTTTTGGGTTAACCCTTGTCGACTTAGTCAAGTAGAGTAAGGTGAGGGGGAAAATTTAACATGCATGTCAGAGGTGTAATAAACTACTTCTCTATTGGAACAACCTCTTCTGCTCTCAATAAGTCGGGATCCCTCTTCCGCCTCTAAAATGAATAAGTGTTATGCACAGTTAGAAAAATGAATTAAATGAAAATTAAAGTTTGAAAAAATGAAAAATGAATAAGGTGAAAGAAGGGAAAGGATTCCTATGCAAAGAGGTGATGCAAGTAACTTTGCTGGGGTACTGACCAAGCTCGCTGGCAGTGGAGGCATGCTTGTGTTCCTATGTGACTCCGTTAGGGTACTGTCCAGGCCTGCTGGCAACAGAGCAACACCAGAGATGAAACTAAGACTCTGATGACTATACTACTTGTGCACCAATATACCGCTCAACCCTAATCGAAACAAATGTGTTGCCTTGGCTTGGAATGTGTGTCAATCAACCAAGAGCTTGGCATATGCTACATATTACAATCAAGCTAGTGTGAAGCCAAGACAAACTGAAAACTGAAAACTGAACAATACTTCTGGAGGTGTTAGAATTGGTTTTCACGAACAAGGTCCATTAAGAGAGCTGGAGTACTACCAGTGTGTCTCCAAGTGTTGTAGAGGCTACAACCACCCTCCAAAATTTTTCCTTAGCTTCATTTTGGAGCCTTCCTTCCAATTTTCATAGCAACTTGCCTTGCTTTGTCAAGTTCACAATATTCAACATTTTTCTTGCACAAAGGCAACCTGTCGATCACAACTTGATGCATTCCCCTCACAAGTTGTTCACCCCAACTTGGTCCAGCTATAGGCTAAGCATCTTCCCCAAGAAAATTGCGCATTTCTGGAGGGAAGCCAACGTTCCCTCCAGAAATTTCACAATCTTGTTTGGCAGCTTGTTGGGCTCCAAGATTGCACAATCCTGCTAGTCAACACTCCCAATAGGAATTGTGCAATTTTCCCCAGGAGGGATGCTTAGCCCAGAATTTTAGTAAATCTGGGCAGTAGTCAACTGCTCTACCCAGAAATTGCACAAATATCTTGGGAAACCAGCCTAGATCCCACCCAGAAATGCGCATTCTCTCCCAACGTCAAGCAGTCTCTTGCATGTGCAGTTGAGTTGACCAGTTCCCTCTGGGACCGAGAAAAACTGACTTGCATGAATGGGCTGCTTCTCGAAAGGCAACATGTAAAGGCATGCCTTGTTTCAGGGATCCTTTTCTAGCAGTTGGAGGTTACATGCAAGGATCATTTCAGAAACCTCCCACCAAGTGTCGCTTTCCCTAGATTTGTGGCATACGCGTCACAACTTCAATGTTATGAAAACTCATCAATTGGATGTTACATAGGTCATTTCTCATAGAAACCTTGTAGCTTTGACATCCCACATCACATCTAGGAGTTGTCGGCACATTCAACTAAGCTATTTTAGGGTAAGCTTGTTTCCCATGCCTTGTGTTGCATTTTTGTCACTTTTTGTGTTTTTGCTTGTGTGAGTACTATTTGCTTGATTTCAAGTAGCGCTTGCAGTAGTTTACATGTATATTATCTTGTCCTAGCACCGTTTCATTTTTCATTTCTATCTCACTTCTGTCGCATGCATGAAACTGTTTTTCACGTATGGTTGCCGATTCAGTGACTCACCTCACCCAGATGCATGTTTTTCATTTTCTGAATCAGTCTTTCAACGTTTTCATGCATGATCATTCACTTATTCTTACACTAAGTATCACCATGCATTTGCACTCACATTTACTTTCAGTTGCCCGTTGGCAAGTCTGGGCAGCCTTGGCCCGGACTCTACATTTCCAAGAGCCTCATCAAGACAACATTGTGCAATCATGAGAGGGAAGGCTCTATCTTCCTCTTAGGAAATGTGTCTACCCAGTGACTATCCCCTAGGACTGGTTTATGCATTTATGAGGGGCAGTGATTGCTGGCCCAGAAAATTATGCAATGCATTCATTGGGCCTGCAGCCCTTGCCATATGAGATTGCACATTGTGCAATTCCAGCAGTCAACAGCCAGACTGGACTATGCATTGTGCAGTTCTAGTAGTCAGTTAGTCTCCCAGTAGCCTATACTATGCCTTGCGTAGTCTTGGCAGTCAGTCTCCTTACCTCTCAGCCAAAATTGCGCAACCTTCATGATGAGTCACACAGGTATGTTGTAAGTCAGCTCTCAAGTTCATTTTGGTTTTTGATTGACAAGTTTCTTGTCATGAGTGTTTCCATTTCTCCAGGTATCATAGGTGTTCATCTGCCTCTCAGTAGTATAGGTACAATGGTTTCCAGGAGAGTAGAGTTGAAGACACCGTTTAGAGCACACTTGGGAATGTAGTCAGTCAAGTGTCTATGAACTTGCCTACTCACGAAGACATCAAGCTATTCATAGGCAAGGACATCAAGATATGACAACAGCAACATCACAACAAGCAGCATCATATATAGAAGTTGAAGGCAGCATACCGAACACAATGAATGCAAGAGGAAGGTTGTTGACAACACAAAGGCAAAACAAAGTTTCAAGATCAAGCAGATCCACTGATAATGAAAGAAACCTTGGAGAATCAGGCTATGAGGTGACAACACGAAATGAAAATAGCACAAAGATAGAGAATGGAACAGAGAAGGAGTTGCATGTGCTGAAGCAACAACTCAGGAAGAACATGAAGTTGCATAGACAGATGAATGCGTTGCAGCAGGAACAGGAATACCAGTGGGCACAACATGCAATTGTGAATGAAAATGCAACTGTACAAGTTGAAGGTCCATCCTAGTAGCTGTCACGGAGCAGACATGGTGAGTAGTGTTGTTGATCACATGCAAGGGATTCAACAACATGCATGTCATTGTGTGCATGCATGTAATCCGACCCATTAAACAGACTCACCAAGGCGAAGACAAGAAGCAAGTCCAACTAAAGCTGAACATGTACTTTGGCAAGTTGATGGGCATGACCACCAACACACACTTGAAGATAAGCATGGACACTATGCATCAGTGTGTTTCTAGTTCAATCATAACCAAGAAGACCATGCACATGTTAGAAGATGAGTTGGATGAAGGAGCCGAACCAATGGATCGATTGCAACAGAGACAAGAGTTCGCTTCAACAAGATGTCACCATGAGGTGCATGTGCACCATCACAGACAACTAAGCTTGGCATCATCTCACCACCTTCATCATCCCAAGCATGTCAAAGATTTGGTCTCATCATAGAAGAACGAGTATCAGTGATGTCTTGCATGGCTTGCTCAAGCCATGTTGTCTCACATGAGTACATGTGCATTGTAATGTTGAGTCATGTCAAGTGTAAGTCAAGTGTTAACAGCTGGATGCAACAGTCATAGAGTAGGTGAAGAGTCATGAGGGTAGATGAACTGTCACAAAGGGGAATGTCAAGGGTCACCCCACCCTTTGCTATAAATAGTCCCTCATAACTCATTGTATAGGCTTTTGGTCAGCCAAGCTTCTGATAAGACTATCTTGGAAAGAGCTTGGATAGTATTGTAATACACCTTGGCTTATCCACTGCACGGAGCTAGTTCACACTTTGGAGGAGTAGGCGGATGTCACTGTAACATTCCATTTTTGGGGCGAGTAGGTTTACATGGATGTATTGTATGATTGGAACTTACACTTCTTTATATAATAAGAGCCAACACGTTTTCACACATGTATTGTATCTGTTGTAAGACTGATCTCTAACACTTGTAATGCATGTTTCTTTAACCTGTGTTCTACTTCTAAATTGTTTCATTTGTTGTAGTGCATAATCTATTAATGTAAATGTGTTGTATATGTTGTTAATGCTGTCTCATCCATGTCGACTGCTCTATCGGACATCAGACAAACCTTTCATATGAAGCTCACTGTAACAATCGTTGCACTTGTTTGGACTTATCCGTGAGTGTTGTACATGTTATCTTACCTTGTATGTTGTGACTACTGCATCCGTGTGGGCTGCTCTGCCAGAAGCTATGTATGTCTTGTGTGTTGTGTGTTCCTAGCTGAGTTGGGACTGATCCCTTTCAACCTAGAACTCACCTTCACCCTCATCTCAACCCACCTGTGTTAGAACCTCTCATACACCTTCCTTGACTCAATGAAGCGGTCACACCCTTGCTATTGACAAAGTTATCTTACTTGCCTCTGTGTGACATTGCGGTCAAGGAATTACCATACGACCCACTGTTGGGACTCCTACACCAAATAGTTTGAGGTCTGATTGGGATTTCTTACCAGGAAGATCCCCTTACATGTTGGTGGGTCTAGCACTGTCAACAATCAAGAAGGAATTTTTTTTGGGATGACCTAAAATCTAATATCTAGAAGTTTGCTACAGAATGTTTGGTTTGCCAACAAAATAAAGTTGAGACAATTAAAACCCCAAGTCTGTTACAACTTTTATCCCTTCCAAGTCAGTGTTGGGAGGAGGCCTCAATGGATTTTATCACAGCTTTACCCAAGTCTAAAGGAAATATTGTCATCATGGTGGTAGTTGATAGAATTACAAAGTATGCACACTTTTATGCATTATCTCATCCTTTTAAAGCTAGTATAGTTGCTACTACATTTATGGAAACAATTCAAAAGCTACATGGAAACTAAAAGATTATTGTAAGTGACAAAGAACCCATTTTCGTTGGAAATTTTTGGATGAATTTTTTTATTTTTATTATATATATATATATATATATATTAATATATATATATATATATATATATATATTATTTATTTTGTCTCAGTACTCAATTAGCTCATAGCTCACCATATCACCCTCAATCTAATGGGAAAACTGAGATAGTGAACACATTTTTGGAAGGATACCTTTATTTCTTTGTATCTGATAAAAAAAAACAATGGGTCAAGTGGTTACCTCTAGTTGAATGATGGTATAACACTTCCATACTACAACAAAAATAACCCCATTTACGACACTTTATGGATATCATCCACCATCCGTCGCATCATCTTTAAGAGTAAATTCTAGGGTTCAGTTAGTGGAATATGTCATCGAGCATTAACAAAAATTTCTCCAACTCTTAAAGGATAACCTCACTTTGGCATAGAATCAAATGAAACAATAGGCATATCAACATTGCAGTGAAAGAAGTTTTGATGTAGGTGACTGGGTATTTTTATGGATACAAGCATACGAACAAATGTGCCTCAAATAAGATAAGAAGGATAATAAATTATCACCCAACCTTAGATGGTGTTGCAAAATATTGGTACTATGACATACAAGTTGGAGTTTCATGCATATTCCCGAGTACACCTAGTTTTCCATGTTTCATGATTAAAGAAGGTTATTAGTGACAAGATACTAGTTCAAATAGTGTTGTCAGAACTTGGTGAAGAAGGAAAAATTATACTTGAGCCTAAATAAGTCACATAAACAAGAACCTGACCACTACGGAATCAATTAATTTCCAAATATCTCATTAAGTGGAAGAACTTACCTCCTGAAGATTCTACATGGAAGGATGAGAATTTTGTATAGAAGCATCCAGAACTACTCAAGCATCAAGGATTTTTTTTTTTTTTTTAAGGAGAGGGGCATGTTAGGTCCCTATAATAGTAGTTTATTCCCATTATTGTTGTTATTAGTGTAGCTCACTATTGTTATTGTTGTGCCCCATAGAAACCCACTATTGTTATTGTTGTGCCCTTACATTATTATTATTATGCAAACTCTGATTATATTGTGACCCCTTAGACTCCTATATATACCAAGGAGATATTATCATTTGTATCATCCAAGAATTGCTCATTTATGTAATGTAAAGGAGGTTTCCCCCCTCGAAGAGGTTAATTTTTTAGTCGTTGACCTATATTTTCTTCTATTTTATGAGTTGGTTGCATAAACACACCCCAGATGGATGTTGGGACCCATAGGAGATATTGAGGTCGATTTGGGGGCCAACGCTCAAATATTGGATGATCCAGGTGATCCAGGTGGCTCTAGAAAGGCACACATGACAAGGAGGGTTTATGAATGCTCGAAAATAAAAGTGTTCATAATAATTTCGACCCAATACCAGAGCATAGATCTCGTCGTCTTGATTCCAATGGTGTGAACGACACTCTAATCCGAGTCCAGATGATGGAGTTATCGCAAAAAGAGTTTACCTTGGTTGCTTTGAAAAAGGAGGCTTTTCCTCTAAAAATGGGTCTAAAAGCCTGATAAGGCAAATCACAATCGGAGGGTCCAAATAGGTGGACTTAAGGCAGGTGGATGGGAACCCTCGATCAACGATCTCAGATTAATCAGAGTTGGTGGCATGCTATGTGCAATATCGGGACTTTAGAACCAGCAACATGCGATATAGCAATTGCCGATATCGGTGTCGGCAGATGCCAAAAGCAGGAACCCTCGACCAGAGTGATGTGATATGCCGATGGCGACATGCAATCTCAGCCGTCAGATCAGAAACAAATGAACGACCAAGATTAAATCGACGATCCCAGATACCAAGGGGTGATGCGATAGCGACATGCAATGCAATCTAGACCATTCGATCAAGGAACAGATCAACAGTCCAGATCTAATCAACATATCGACAATTGGTGGATCAGCGTATCGGTGATTGGTGATCCCCCCATATACAGGGCCATTGACAAAGCGATATGTGTTCGTGATATAGCGCGGACCCGATGGATTTATAGACTCGATTTTATGAAATTTGAAGTCTGGGATTTTCGGTTTTTTTGTGTTTCCGCGTGTATTTGTGTGTAAACAGAAAAAGACCATTTCTGTGGTTTTGTTGCACTAGCCAAACCTTTTGTTCAAACAGCTTCTGTTCTAAACCAATAGACTCCATGTTTTAAGCAACCTTGTCATAAAAAATGTGTTATAAAACACGATGGATGTAGAGACACGAGGCTAGAGGGCGTGAGAGCCTGAGTGCCAGAGAACCAATGAGGAGGCTGTGCTCAACGGAGAGCTGTAGAATGAGAGGGCCAAACAAAACCAGAGATAGCTAGACAATGTCGCGAGTTACTCAAAGAAGCTTGAAGGCCAAAGTGCATGAAAGACAGAGCGCCATAGAGCTGCAGAGCCACAGAGCTTGATCGAGGTAGCATGAGAAGGTGAGCCAAAGAACTTGAGGGTCAGGAAGAACCGCAGAGCCATAGAGCTTGAATGAGGTAGCGCAAGAAGGTGAGCCAAAGAACCTGAGGGTCAGGCAGAGCTGTAGAACTACAATGACATAGCTAGAGCGCTACAAAGCCAGATAGCCAGAGGGTTACATTGCAAAGAGTGCAGGGCAGTCTTCTTCTTGCGGTCGATGCTGTGAGATCGATGGTTAAGCAAGCATCAACACTTTGATAGCTTCTGTTTCAGATGCCCCTGATTGTGACAAGCCAAAAAATGATCGAACGCAAGGGGAGACAAAGTCCAGATTGGTAATAGGCCCTGCCTGCACATTGACAATGTGAAAAACGTTATTCATGTGTATTGTTTTTACTAAGGATATGAGCATCAAGCTTTAGATGGCCTCTTGGTTGTGAGGTATATGATGTGTTCATATACTTCTTCTTTATGCATTATGTTGCATGGATCCTTGATTGATGTTTATGCGGGATCTTGTTTATTACATGTTGTCATGATTCCGTGCTTGATTTGATGTGGAATCTTCTATGTGATGTACTTGCTGCCATAACTCATCATGTTATGTTTTGAGATCCCTTATTGTATGTTGTTGGGCTACTCTCGTTGTCATCATGCATGTTTTTCATTGAAATCCCTTTTATGCCATGTTGGTGGGATGTTCATCATGCATGTTTTTGTGTCATACTGATAGGAGTCTTTTGATGAGAATTCTAGTTGTGGAACATCTCTTAGAGCCACTCCTGTGTGAGGGAATTTTTCCTGGTATGATCACGACATCATCTCTTGTGTACATCACGTTTATTAACAACACTTAATGCAATTCCCTACACCATCTTGGCACCAGGGCCCGGAGATGTAGTCCCTCCTGGACGAACTCCGTTATTAATGCTTATGTTTTCATGTGCTAATGATTGATATGTCCCTCTTCTTTTCCGCATGAAGATGTATACATTAATGTTCTTTTTAAATGCAATTTAACACATCACAAAAGTAAAAAGTCTTAGAAGGGTCCTTCGTCACACTTGGACCTGGATCAAGTGGTATCGGAGCTGTCTTTGCGTTGATGTGAATTGTAGTGTGAACAATGACAAAGGATGAAAGAGAGATGTAAGAGACATTGCTTAACATTTCCAAGAAAGTGGAAATCATGTATGAAACTCTACAGAAAGAGACAGGAAAAGGAGTGATTGTGGCTTCAGTTGCAAGCCACGGAAGAGGCCACGGAAGAACTGAAGCAAAACAAACATAATCTTCAAACAGAGAACGATGAATTGAAGATGTGTCTACATGAAGAGAAAGAGGAAAAAAAAATTTGCTACGACAGTTGCAAGCAAAGGATGAGGTCTTGGAGAAGCTACAGTGTGACCCATGTGAGGTAAAAAGTAGTTCTCTAGTTTCACGTATGTTTTCTGATGATGATTTCGCTATTTTTGAAAATCATACCACATGAATCGGCTCCAAACTGTTGAAGAGAATGGGGTATGAAGGAAAAGGCTTGGGTGGTAATGGCTAAGGCATTGTCAAACACATCAAAGTAGAGGAATTACCCTGTCAAGTAGGGCTTATGTATGTCTAGAAAGAAGTTGGGGAATGTGCCATGACAGTTAACGAACCAGCAAGAACAAATGATGAGCAACCCTCATTAGTTCTTTCCAAATCAAAAAAGAAGGTAAAATATGTTGATTTCCTTTTGATTTCATCTTCTCATAGTATGATGTCTGTTGGAGATTTGGAGATCCCAATTATAGGGACAAACATGAGGCCCCTTATGAGGATGAGGCACGAGGAGAAAGAAGAACTTGGTGTTAATAACCAAGGCATAACTCCACCTGTGGAGGTTGTGCATGAACATCCATTTGTAGGCTCGAGATACACTAAACGAGAGTGTTTGAAGGTGTTAGACTCATCTGAGACATCCTAGGGGAAAGAGAATGATGGGAAAACATCCCCATCATCCCATGGCAGTTTCCATTGTAGGGAGAGAGCTAAGGCAAGCTCTCATCGCCATACTGACATCAGAGACAGCAAGGGAAGGTATAACCATTTTTGATCTCCAAATGTTCATTTTGATTATGATCTTGTTGTTAATAATGAATGAAGATCAATTCATCAAAAAACGTGTACCTTTTGTGGTTTACTTAACCATATCTTTTGTAAGTGTTGGAAAAGAATGGCAGTACTCAAGAGGTATGAAAGACCCTCTCAACAGCACGAAAGGGAATAGGTTAAGCAGATATGGAGGAATGTTATAGACATTTTTGGGCACTTCAATTGCAATCATAAATGTCCATAAACAGAGGGCTCCTAAGTCCCTAAAAGTGTTGCTTCACTTCCTAAAGGAACAAGGTCAACTGATTACATCATCTCCCAGAAGTTCTCCACTAAAAACTGCTCATAAATGGTCAAAACTGGACCATACTAAAAGCTGAATGCAGAGGGTGCGATGCATATCACCTTCCCAATGTACAAGGTGTGATGCATACTAATTTGCTCCTCTGTAGGGTGCGATGGTCAGGAATGGACAAATGGCAGGGACAAAAAAGCGAGGTGGAAGATCATGGAATCTTCCAGAAGCTTCCCCTCTGACACTTGCCACTCCATTTTCGACCAGGGATGAGTAAGAGATCATCATTCTCCAAGTGGAAGCCGGAACTATCAGAGAGAGGACATTAATCAAGATCCTAGAAGATGACTCACCTCTCTGTAATGATCTAATATGGATCCCTCATCATAGAGTTCCAGAGGCTGGAATTTTGTATCTTATAGAGAAGTGTTGCTGGTATTCTGGTGTACATTCACAATGTTGGGTGATCTAGCTTTGCTTGAGGTGAAGAAGGGATTCTTAGCTAGAGGATGATGTTGGGTCAGAGCACATGGTTGTAATCTTCTCGCTACTTTTGATCTGAATAAAGCTATTCTTGTTTCCTTCCATATTCTTGTGTACTTGTTTATATATGCTTGTATATGGTTAATGCACATATGATCCTGCATTATTTATGAATTTAGATCCTTGTTCCTTGCATAGTAGTACGTTGCTGTGATTCCATAGGTCCTTTTGAAGCTGAGCAGACAAAGAAGAAGCAGCACAACTCTATCAAGAAGGAGAGGAAATCGAGCACAAGACTCAAGTTGGCCCTCTTGGTTCTCCTCTCATCTATTTTCATAAAAGGAATCAACAGTAGACTTTGATTGTTTGTTTCTAAGATAGCCACACATCTTAGTGGGAATAACAGCATCCGTATGGACACTATTCCCGTATAACACATAGCTTATTGAGAAAAATAAACTTGATTGTATTAACTTTGAAATAGAAGATCTTTACAACCTTTGGTGCCTTGATGTTGTACAAGCTCTTCCCAGAGTCCAAACAGGGATATCCTCTACTTTGGCAAGCCTCACTCTCTTCCAAATGAGATCAAACAGGTATGTAATATCTCCTCTCAAAGGCTCAATTAGGAAGACTAAGTTCCAACAGCATTTCACCTCAAAAATATTCAGCTTTCAACCTCCTCGGTAACTAGCCCAATGCTTCATTTTATAGTGCAAAGGAAGGATGTTACAGGTCCACCTACGAAGGGACAGAGTCCTCCTTCAAAGGGATAAGCTCCTCACATCAAGGGGTTAGCTCCTTAAGGTATGGGATGCATGAACCTTAAAGGAGTGAACTTGCCACCTCAATATTCCATCTATAAGCTTCCAAAAATTACTCAAAGTGAGTTTTTAAGAATGTACTTGCACCTTTTTAACTTTTACAGGGGTCCGCACCCATAACGCAGAGACAAAGCGGTCAAGTGCACAGGGGACATGACCATTAGCTACAGGACCGCAGGTAATGCTAAGAGAAAGTGCGGAACCAGAGTTTTAGAGATTTTTAAGGACTTTCTCTTATTTTGAAGGCTTGATATGAAGAACTGAGGTTTAAGACTTGCAAACGAGGAAAGTATGAGTGGTGATAGACTCACACAGATTGCAGAATGTCAAGGTGACAATTTTTTTGCAACAGATTGCCCCCTAAAGTGCGAAGTCTATAATAGATGAGCAGGGAAAATTTTAAGAACCCCCCCTAAATTTATAAATATAATAAATGGGCGAATCTCCATGGTATATAGGAAAAATGGAAGGCGAATTTATCAATAATATAATATGTATATATAGTTTTTTGGCGAATCTCTCACCATGAATGGTGGATATTTTACTCAATTATAAAATCTTATAAGGTCTTGGCGAGTCTTTCACTAAATAATAAAACTTTGTAAAGTCCTAGTGAATTTTAGCTTTGTGAACTCTTAGAGAATTTTTTGAAGAAGTATAAAACCATATATGACAAGAGCCAGATGGTGGCAATATCACTATTTTTTTTCACATTTCCACGACATGGAACTTGTTTATAAAATTATAAAAAAACCAACCAAGTCCCTTATAATATGTAGGTAATCTTATAACAGAGTCTGATACCTCTACTATGCTTGTCTTCATTCAAGTGTCATAACTACTATACTTAACACTGTGAATCACAACTATCTCAAAACTCAACTCTATAGTGTAATTAAAACCTTTGGAAATTGAATCTGACAACTCTATAAAAAGGATTAGTGAAATAGAAGCTTTTGTGAATGAGCCCACTAACTATCACTGCTAAACAATCAATCTAGACTGTGAAGTCTTCCATCTTGATCACAATCGTGCCCATGATCAAGGGAATGCGATCACCTGGACTGACATAATGGCCATCATAGCTTCCCTGCCAATACACAAGTATGTCCCTGTTTGTAGTTAGAAAAATTACCCAAATTACAATATATTTACTCCAGCCCATGTTGGAAAGTTATAGAAGGATGACTAGTGCAATCAATCCATTCCTTTTAGCCCTAGATTTGTTTCAGTTTAAAACAGAAGTATACAAATATAATTGTCCAATGTCTACTGCTACTGCGCATTAGTTAATTCATAAGAAAGTATGTAAACACACAAGCATAAATTCACACTCATGAATATCCCAGCTTTCTATCAAGTGCTATGACTAGTGATGGAAATCACAATTATTTTCAAAAGCCTGGAATCATGCCTAAGCATCCTCTATGAATGACCCAATGCCTTCCTGGTTAGCTGTCTACATTAAAGTTGCAACAAACAATATGACATTAGGCATGGCTTGAAAGTAACAAACCGCTACAGAACTCAGGCATAGATGGCAAGTGCAGACCGCGTTTTCAAGATATCAGTTAGAAAATCCATAGCATATAATAGCACAAATTGAGAAACTCATAATGTCCTGTCTGTTGAATATTGTAGCCAATTTTCTCATAGATTATACCACAGAGCATAAAACTGCTCATAAATTAACGTAACACACAGCCTTCATATTCCTTGTACATGGCTTCATATTCTTTGTTTTTCTTCAAGTTTGGTGCTTTACAAGACTTAAATTATTCCTTTTGAATTTGCTTTACAAGACTTAAATTATTAAAGATAATAACAAATCTTCCCAACCATTCAAGATAAATCTGATTTAACTTGAATGCACATATTCTTTATTTCCATTATCTAAATGTTTTACTGTCATGAAAAATAGATATTTCCATCTCAACATATCCTTGATCATTTGACATTCCCCTTGGTTAATTTTTAAAGGTAATGAATAAACATTTAAATTTTACAGAAGTTCTAATATTGTAAGCCTTACCATTACCCTTTCATTTGTCAAGTTTAATTTCCACACTTTTTATTTCAATGAAACATTAAAGGTTGCAAACCTTGTGGTTAAGATCCAATTGGTAGAAGAAGGATGACTTTCTATGAAGTTCAAACCACTCACAGGACCCTTTAATACCACCATGCTTATTTGGCATGCCCAGGGTCTACAGAACCACAAGCTGACATAATAGATTTCATGCTTCAAGAAAACATAAATACTTCAAGCTCGGCTTCCATTACATTTTTTTACACACACTATATGGTCTACCCTGTCCTATGAGATGGACAGAGGTTCTTTGTGAAGACACACCAAATGCAACTGAGTGATTTATGGCACAATGATTAAATAATGATAAGCCAACAAAATATGTACTATTCAACATAAGATATGCTCACTCAATGGAAATATTACTGACCGAGGATTTAGACTCCAAACACCTAATTGGAAGTTGGTTTATGTGGCCTCAAACCAAATGCACTTGGACTCATATTTTTTCCTTGAATAACCAGGAGAATTCCTGAATGCTTTTCCCCTCTGTGAGGGCTATGTGTCTTTCTGATCTCACTTATACGGGGGCTATATATTTGTTTAGATTCTACAATTTGGGGACTTAATGCAGACTCGGATCCATGAATTGTTGTGCAATCACTAGAGTTAGTTATCCGTGGACTATATGTGTGTTTTACCTCACCGCGACTTCGTGTAATCATCTCATCCAAAACTTCGCCATCATTTGCACCTGTTCCCATGATTCCTAGTCCGAACCCCTGAATTCCAGCTTCCTGCAATCAATATATGTTACAGTTCAATTTATTACTGTTCATGCTGCATGGCTTATGAAATAGAATTGAGTAATATTTTTAAAATTTGTTTGATATGTGTCTTGCACTCACTGTTATATTGCATGGCATTCCAGGGGCTTCTTCATAGTCTGCTACATCCAATTCTTGAAGATGTGCTCCTTTGAAAAACTTGGGAAGGATATACTACCTCGCTGGGACTAACAAGTTACAACATGATCAGTAGTGGGAAGAGAACACCATCTATAGGCACCCATGTGATACCAAAACATGCCAGCAAATAAAATGTATGGAAAATGGTGAAAGTGGCAATTGTCTTGAAAGGCACTGTTTGAAGTTTCAAGAAATGTAGCATGATACTCCTAAAGTTCTCTGTAACCATCAGTTCAACATTGATCAGCTTTGAAAACTATATTACAAGCATTAAATTCAATCACATTATAGTTTGAATAAAGTTCATACTTGTATCTACGGCTTGGAGCAGTGAAAAGAAATAATATCCTTTCCCAAAATTGATTTCCTGGCAAACTCTCTATGGCCATGAAGACAAAGTAACCCCAAAGCACAGAAGTTGGGATCTTTCTAATGATGGGCATTGCTGCAAGGCAACCAACCACCATTAGAGATTGCAACAAATTACTCAATTGATGTTGTTTCACCTCAACAGGAAGCAGGTCATCCACGTCCTTGTCAACATTAAAAATTGATTCATCAACTGGGGCATCCATATTCCCAGTACTTGTGGCCAACTGAATTGTGGTCTCTTTCAATTCCTTAAGTGCCTGCATAAATGGTTGGGACATGACAAGACAAA
>APFE030223243.1:261152-336168 GCA_000404065.3 Pinus taeda
GGAACCATATACCCACGCACTACAATACATAGCATCCCTTTTTCATCAAAGGTCAAAAAAATTTCAGTATTTTCTATATTGATGATCTCAGTCCAACTTTTAAACTCTGGACCAGTAAAAGAGTCTGGCATCATATACAAATTATCCAATGCAAGACATGTTGACTTTCTCGCATTTGTGTATTCCGCAATATACATTGTGTGATTCTGAGACATTTTCATGAGGACATTCATTTCATGTAGCATAGGAAGAATTCCAGCCAATGTCAATAATGTCTCTATATTAGTTAGTTGAGAAAGAAGATCTTGAGCTTTGTCTACATTATAGCGATTTTCATACATCAACCCTACTAAAGATTTGAACTCACTAAATAGTCTTTGAGCTGGTCCATTTAATGAGATCCATCTTGTATCAACATCTTTCAGTAGTTTTTTTCCATCTGTAATACCATCTACAAATTGTTGAAACTCTAAATATCATTTGGGACTACGACAAAAGTATGCATGAGTCTCACGTACAAGATCTTCAACTTTTGAAACTGATGGAAACTTGCTTACTATTTTAAATGCAAGATTCATCCTATGAGCCATACAATGAATACTAAGCATATATGGTGAAGCTGATAGTTGTATCCTAACACAAAGGCCATTCCTTTGTCCTTGCATTACCACTGCTCCATCTGCTCCAACACATACCAACCTTTTGGCAATCATTAATTCATCCATACCACTTTCCTTCAATCCATTAAGAACAAGGTCATAAATATTTTCAGCTGTAGAAGTCTCTCTCATCTTATTAATCCCAAGTAGATAGGAATGTATAATATGGTCATTAACCATATAAATGCTCATGAAAATCCATGAAGTATTATCTATAGCCGTAACCTCATCTAAAGCCAATGCCAAAAACATAGCATTTGCAATATTCTCTTTCAAATCATCCTTTTCTACTTGAGCTAGATATCCTGCCCATCCCCAACCACTAGTTATAGACCAATGAGAAGATGGAAAGTTTGGAACTTGAAGAGAAGATATTAATTTCATGTGATTTGGATAATCTGTCATAGGATGACCTTTAGATAAGATGTGAAATACAATGCTCAATTGTATCGTCTTGGATAACAAATTTCTTTCCATCGTCTTTTCAAATAGAGATATGACGGTTCCTCTGTCTGCCTCAAGTTTCCTCATACATAGTAAATATTTTTTATATTCTTCTGCATATTCAACATGTCGACATTCCTCAGAAGATTTCCATCTAACAATAGATTTCTCCTTACCATTTACAATTTTCTTTTCATACACCTTTCCTGCATGCTTTTGTACCGTATCTAGCTTCATTTGAAATTTCACTTCCTTTTGATTTTTCCAACTACACGCAATACATCTAACTTGTCGGAAAACCTCTTTCTCATTTGTAGGAGGTATTTCTTCAATAAATGGAAAACTTGAGACCCAATTTTCTTGGAATCGTCTCCCTATGGCCCATTGGCCTCTTTTCCTTTTCCACGAATGGATTGTGTCACTTTCCAAGGAAAAATCTTTAACATTTTCATCACCAATTTCTGTTGAAAGTGCATTTATCTCACCCTGACCACTTGAGGAACCTATTTCTTCATCCATCGTATGGATATCAAATGCATTTCCACAAGAGTTAACCTCTCTCTCAGTAACAGATTGTTCAAAGGAGCTTGAATCATGAAGAGAATGTGTATTTTTGGATGGAGCCTTTTGAAAGTATGATAATACATCTGTTTGCCTTAATGGTTTCTTCCCATGATTATCTTTTGACATCTCACTAAATATTCCACAAGTAAAGTTTCAAATCGATCTGCAAACCTGCAACAACAGTTTTCAAGCGTTGAGATATGCTTCATATAGATTCACTTGTTCATAGAAAATAGAATTGTACTTTCCAAAAGAATTGTTGAGTGAACATTGAAAGAACATATATCAAAAATTGAATTTTGAAGCAAAATGGAATTTCACAAAAATTATTTAACAATGATAATGGGAAACTATTAAATTTTAAGACATAAAATATAATAATTCATTTGTATAACATTGAGACAACATAACAGAATAAGTGGAAGCAGATATTTAGCCATGGGTAAAATTAAGAGAAAAGCAAATTTTTGCAATGCCCGACATGGTCTAGTCAAATATTATGCATACTACGAGCAACTCCAGTGTTGTATATAAAAACAGTCACCGTGGATAAACTTGGCAGCAAAATAAAGCAACATGCAATACAGTTGAGCATACTTTATATGAACCCTTAAAAATGTCATTCATGCCATTGCTCAGTTGGCTTGGCATTCTCTGTTTTATAAATCAAACAGTGTAAGCGGAACTATTTTGAGGAGTGCGGAAGGTTTAAGCATGTCTAGTTTCCGTTTTGGGCAAAATGGTGAACATTGAACCTTAGAAAATAACACATATCCAGAATTATCAAAACCTGCATTTTGCTTTCTATGATCAAAGCAAACCTTTGCCATTGAAGGATCTCCTTTATGATATACTAGTCAAGGGTAAAGTTGGCCAAGTTTCTTAGTGATAACAACAAAATCTTATATGGTCTGGTTAAGAAAAATATTCAAATTCTGCTTGGCTTCTTGCTAAAGATATTTCCTCAAGAGGTTTTTCATTTTGCAGCATTCTCAGAAATTTTATAGTCTGGAGTGTCAAAGAAAGTTATCTCAGGAATGTTCTCAACTATGATCAAAAGTCTAAAGACCTACCTGTTTTAACTTTTTACTGACATCTAAGTGACAGCAATTTTCTCATGTAATTCTTCTTAAAGTCAAATTTTTCAGGGGATTGTGCTCCAAGTGGGCTATTAGAGCCTGCCAACCCGCAACTTCAATGACCAAAATATTCTAGGCAATACAGTCAGTACAGAAGAAATATATTTTATAGATATAGTGTCATCGTGCAATACCTTCCAACAAAAAAATTTAAGCCTGACCAACTTGTAGGATGCTGCAAGTCAAGACTCAGATTTAAAGGTTGTCATGCCTTTATTACAAAGCTCTATCTAATTTTGTAGCATAAGATATAAGGCTGAGAAACAATGTAGATAAGGCAAGATAATTTTATTTAAGTCTAAATAAACCCTGACAGATAGGTAAATGGGACTACGAAGTACAAACAGTGATGCCAATATGTAGGGGAACCCTTATATGGTCTAGTTAAGAAAAATATTCAAATTATGCTTGGCTTCTTGCTAAAGATATTTTCAGGTTGATTATCCTGGTGCTTATCAAAATACTCCATTATATTAAAAAAAAATGAAGTCACTTTCAAAGAAGGATCTGTAAAATTAATCAATTTGCAATTGTCTTCATCTTGTATATATTTATGAAGAGGAAAAAAACTATGATCGTCCAGTTTTGATTAGTGAAAAACAAAAAGGGTTTGACCAACTGGTTTCAACTAAAAAAGGCCAAAACCAGTCTCAGCCAATTGGCTTTCAATACACCGATTTCCATAATTCAATTGGACCTATTTCTCCTTTACCAAAACATTATTTATTTATTTTTAAATACCATATTAGCTACTTTTAGTTCATCACTGTGCTTTCCCCTCTTTCACGCAATAGCTTGGGTGTAACAGTGCAACACATTTCAAGAGTTAAAAAGCTCCTAATGGCATCTGTTTTATTTGAAGGTTAACCGTGTCTCTTTTTCTTAAGGGTTCTTCCTTTAGAGATAAAGGATTCATGTTACTAGGCCCTAGCAAACCATATCATGCCATAGAAGACACAACATTTGAGACTTACCTTCTGTCATTGTGTAAAAATTCTATACAATTCACCTGGTTGTTGATGCATGATTATTCAATGAGATGCATTGTTGAAGGCATCCCTGACAAGAGAGTTAACATGGTAGAGAAAGGATATATTACCACCTAATATCTCGTAACAAAATCTTCAATACTGCCTTCTTTCTCGAAAAATGACTTCTTGGTCTTAAGCACCAGTTAATCAGGTTAGGTAGTTTCCCAAGTTATTTACAGTAGACCATAGAACAGAGTTCACTCTAGAGACATTGGTAGCTTGTTGCTAACAAAAATCGCCTTTTGGTCTTGAGCACCAGTGAATATGTTTAGGTAGGCTCCCAGGTTATTCACAGCAAACCTCATAACATTAAATGGTCATCCTGGAGGCATGGGCTCTACATGTCTGAACTGTTTACTAGTTTTTATCTCATTACCTACAGCTTGGAAGATTTCTGCTTTTGTATTGCTCCTTTAAATAAACTTAGACATGAGATAAGGATGGATCAAAGTGAAAGAGCAAGTCAAGTTTTTGGGCATAACAAATCTGGGTGGACCATCTTTGAGTAGACTGAAAATTCCCTGAGGCAGAAACAGACCGATTTTCGAGGTAGAAGGCTGAAATTTCAGGAGGACGGGATTTTAGGAGGCCGAATATGTCTTTGATTGACCACGTTTGACCTGGGTATATTTTAAGTCAGTTTGACTTTGTTTTTTACTGGAAGTTCAAATTGTATCTCCTGCTAAATTGAATGATTTCTTTAAGAAAAATTATTGTTGGGTTTTCCCCCATGTAGTTTTTCCCAGGGTAAATATTTGTGTTTCTTGTTTGACTGTCTCTTTATGATCCTACTGTCATAAATGTTACTACTATTGATGTATTCTGTATAGTTGCTTAATGATGAATGTGAAAATGATTAAATCATTAGAATTAATTATCAATTTAGAAGACCTATCAAAAATCAACATGGTATTAGAGCTATGGTAAAAGAACAGCCTTGAAGAAGCCAACTTGTTGCAAGTCATTCCACTAGGGTTTGTTCTCTCTATAGCCTTTTCATGCAATCCTGTCTGAGATTGAATGCCCCAGATTAGGGCCAAATAGCCTCAGCCCTAGGTGCAGGAGGGCCAAAAGGCCTTAGGACATATAAAGAATTGAGTACCACTTAAACCCTGTGTTGTAGACAAATTTGATGAAGGAAGTTGCAGGCCTAGAAGAGGCCGAGAATCTCTGTTCTATGATCAAAAGGAAGCCTAATCTTATGACAAACCAGCTGAAATATTATCTCATGAAGAAATCACAATGCAGGACAAGGCTAGAAGGAAGAGAGTCGAAGCCCTAAGTTCTAAGCGTCTTAGTCCATTTGTTAAAAGCTTGAAGTGCCTTAGTCAGTCCTGTTCAAAGTACCTCAGTGCCTCAGTAAATAGAAAAGTCAGCAAAGTTGTCCTTTGTTGTATTTTGTTTGCAAAAAGGTCTTAGAAAGAGAATATTGACTAATGCCCTCGAAATCAAAATTGTATTGCTAAATTTGGAGGGTCAGGAAAAACCTCAGACTAAGTCACATTATCAGGCTAAAGAAAGATTGCTTCATTCTAAGAAGTATTCTTGTTGGAAAAATCTAAAAGATTGATTAGAAGTCATGAAATTCAATAGGCAATTATGATCCAAGTGCACTACAATACAGTGATGTTTGGATGTTCATGCTGGAATATAATCTTTTGCGCATAAATGAAATGAAGAGTGAGGTCACTGTTTTTCCGTTGACAGAGCAAGTTCAAGTACTCGGACATAACAGTTGAAGAGGCAATTGCCTTATTGATAAACTCATCACATATGCAGAGGCATGAAAATTTGATGGCACATTCTCTTCCACTCATGGTTTTTGATACTCAGTTATGTTATATATGGATTTGAAAAATTGTCCCATCTACGCAAAGAAAAATTTGCACATGATAAATTTGATAATCATATGTCCTAAATAAGGATGTTTCATATTGTTATCCAAAAATATGTAGCAAGGTTACTGCCTCACAAACCAATATGGTTATTTGAAGTTTCTGGGTCTGTGGCTAATCCATAGTTTGATGAAATAAGACGTGAAGGAATTTGTCTCTCAAAATGGATCTTGGGTAACTGCACTGATGTCACTAATAAAATTGGGGGAATTGTAGATAAGACAAGATAATTTTATTTTAAGTCTAAATAGAGCTTGACATATAGGTAAACGGGACTAATAAGTACAACCAGTGATGCCAATATGTAGGGGCACCCTATGCTACCCCAAAAGCATAAAACAAAATATAACAGGATCAAACAAGAGAACATGAACTAAATATGAGATCAAAAAAGTGGAAAGAGGATAGAGTGCAAGAGATTAACTAGAGTTACAAAAGACATGATGAAGAGGAAAATGGTAAAAAGAAGTATCTACCATGGAATCAATCACTAAGAATGATCCAATACACTATCTAACGATATTGTCTGGGCCCTGAAAAGTACCCATGCCTGAGAGGACCTAGCTAGATGATCCTGGGAGGCATCTGCCAAACATGAGCAGACCACCTCTGCACATTCAAGGGCAGTGAAGTCATGGCTTAAAGTGTGTGCATCATTGAACCTTTTGATGAAAGAAATTCGTAACCAAGCAAGCCACTAATTCTAACTTGTATAAGAAAGAATTTGCATTGAAATCTTCTGGAAATTGGAGAACAAAACCTTGGGATTGGCGGGATATTGTTCAAAAACACCAATACAAATTGAGAGAATCCTTACGACAGTGTTTTCGGAGATGCCATTAACATCAACCGTAGGGATATTTAAAATTTCTGAGAGGAGAAATCCACTGCTGCTAAATATCTTGGATCATTCCTCGAATGGTTCAACAATGTAGGCCACTTGCTTGTTAAAAACGTATTGTCAGTGGTTTATCAAAGTCCAGACTCCAAATGACCGGGGTAAATGGCAAGATAATGTTAAATATGAAAAATCCATTGCATGCTCTGAAAAACATAGCAGAATGAGTGGAAGCAGAGATTCAGCCATGGGTAAAATTAAGAGAAAAGAAAATTTTTGCAATGCCTGACATGGTCTACTCAAATATTATGCATACTAAGAGCAGCTCCAGTGTTGTATATAAAAACAGTCATCATGGATAAACTTGGCAGCAAAATAAAGCAACATTCAATACAATTGAGCATACCTTAAAAAATCTCATATGTTGAAACGCACTCACGTGTTGAATACTATGATCTGTGCTCAACTTTTCTATCAGATGTAAAGAGGTCATTATCAGTCATCACTTCCTCAATACTTCCACCACGGTACAAGGCCTCGGCCACAATCAGAATGGACCATTTCTTGAAAAGTCAAGATACCATTCAGGTTAATTTTGAAGCCAAATCTTCTTTCCAAAATATGAAATGCAAATCAGCATAATAATACTTCTACATGTTTGTTCAGCTTTAGTTATTCTCTTTTGCTTGTGGGGTAATAGTCAAATGGAGAGAATCTTTCACAAAATTTGATATCCAACCATTAAAAAAAATTCATGGTCTCTTGCAACCACGACCGGCGTGACAAGATCAGATAGTTGTATAATGGTATAAGTAAGAATATCTGACAAGTTTGGGTTATCGAACGTTGGTGAATGTTGTATCTATCCGAACGCCCGTGCACCTCTTCTATTTGCCAGTGAAAAGCTCTGTCGAACGCTGGTCAAACAGTGCTATATGTGAACGCGTGTGCATCTTGGGGTATAGCTTATATGTGCTTCCAAACCAACGGAACACCCCTGTTCCAACTGCAGGAGGCATGAATCCACCTAATTTGGCCTTCCAAAACAACTGATAATCCGTATCATACTCAGCAACTATCTTCTCCTGTACTTCAAACTTGAAGAAAAACAAGAAATATGAAGCCAACTTACCCTGATTCAAAAGTCGGCTACAGATGGGCAGGACCCGCATAAAGGGGCTTAATTTCTCGCGCTCAGCCAACAATTTTGTCAAGTACCGACTGTTGTTGCTGCTGTAGTGGCATGAGCCGTTCAAATCCAAGAAACCATGGATACCAAAACAAGAGAAGAATAAGTGGATTGAAAATGCAAGAATATCGCACCGAAACTGCTGCTGCTAAATAGAAAATTAAGATTTGTGAACTATGATCAAAAATCCTATTTCAAAACAATTTTATACATGATGAATTCATGAAAACAGGGAGCCGAGAGCCATATACACCATGAATCCGGAATTCATGAAAACAGCGGGCTGAATCCGTGAAAATAGGGAGCCACCCTCCATTTGGAAAAAAATTAAGCTCTGCCCTCCATTTCAAAAAAAATTTAACCTTCCAAGACCAAATTGATCCTCACAATTTCACTACCAAACCAGAAAAACCAAACCATAAATCAGAAATGGCGATTTTGATCTCCCAAACCAGAAGCAAATATCAAAATGGGGCGATTTTAAGAAAATACGATTCGGTTAGTTTATCCGCCATGGGCGAAAATAAAAAAATAAATTAATTAATTTTTAAATAAAATGAGGGCTAATTATATAAAAAAAGTTTTTATTATTTTAATTAAAAATTCGCCCCATTAAAATATAAAAATCCTTAAATTTCGCCTTTGGGCGATTATTCGCCCCTAAAATTACCCCTGTAGATGAGGATAGCATTTGTCATCTAAGAAGAGTGAAGTACTTTATCATTTCAAGGATCATCCTGTGGACACCCCACTCAGAACCTGTAAAAACATTCAATGCAAAATATATATATGTGAACATATCATTGTTGAGGTAGGCATTCCCATACTCAGATAAAAACTGACTAGAAAACTAACTAAACTACTCTGATACAGGAATGATTTTGTAATACATCACAATTATAGACATATTTAGACATAGTATGGGTGCAGCCATCTGTTTATGAATAGTCCACTGTATAATGAATAACAAAATTCCTCGCAGCCTGGATGGTAGAAACTAGATCCAGGGTATTGATTTCTGCTTCCTGAAATAATACGATTCTATCCATGTGAATGAATGTGTTGAAGTCGAACATGGTAGAAACCACTTGATTACCAGTCAATGATGTGAACTGTTAACAAGTGTGAGAGAAACCACCAGTAATGTCAATGGCTCTCAAAGTACTTTGTACAATCCATGAAATGTGAATAAATGAGTTGATGTTGAACACGTCATAGAATCCTTTGATCGAAGGTCAATGATGCAACCTGTCGTCGAAGGCGAGAAACCTACCATTAGGGCATGTAGATTCTAAGGTACTAACGATTTCTAGATCATCTTTCTAGATAATGAGTTGGAGTCGATAGAAAGCGATCTGTCGTAGGCAAGCCCACAACACGAAATCATAGATCAAGTTTTGAAGAATATATTTGGGCAAGGACTAACTCAGGATGGTCAAAATGGATGACAGATATTTTGCAAATGAATGGTTTATTTGAACTGACCTCTTGAACACATAACAACACTACAAATGGTTTGGCGACAATTGACCCAAAGCTAATACCCATAATCCGGCTGAAGACTTTCAATATGGTTTGATTAACTGTTAGGCAAAGGATTTCCCAACCCAGGTGAACAAAAAGTGTCGTGTCCAAGAGTGGTTAACTGCTTTTGTAAAACACAAAGTATAACAAATATGTTCATTTTTCTCTCTTTTCCCCCACCATTTCTGCCAAGTACCTCTTTATTTTTTACAAGCTTGAGGAGGATAACATTTGCTTGATTATAAGCTCATCCTTCGGATGAATCCAACTTATTTTTAAAATTCAAACCCTAAGAAGGAGTGGTTTGTTCCTGTTTAAAATTGAACAGGTCCTTTACTGTTGAATTTTAATGAGTCTAGTATAGGAGAAACTTGGCGTTTTTCACTTTTAGGGAGTCAGAAGAAAAACTTAAGAAAACTCCATGGTTGTCATTTTTCATAAATTTGTCCCCCAAGCCCAAAAAAGTATAAAATAATACTTGAGAGAACCACTTGACCATTACAATCAAGGAGTACTTTTCATCATTAGTGACTCCAATCTGAAAAAGTAAAAAAGTGATCGAAAAAACGTCATTTTATAACCAATATTGAACTTGAAATGACAAAATTCTGGTCATCTTTTCATGTTTATACGGTCAGAAAAGAGTTGTAAGTGGACCGCCCTTTTAATTCCATTTTAACGAGTTTAAAAGAAAAAACTCGACAATCTTTTCATATTTTAAGAGTAAGAAAAGAGCTTAAATATGACTCCAAAGTTTCGCTTTTTCGTAAATTTTGGAGGAGTCCAAAAAATTGAAAAAGTATGCTCCTTGTTGAAAATGATCAATTCTCCTTGAAAATCCAATATTCTGCGCAAAAACTCAAAACATTACTCATACCTGTTTAAAATGAAAATGCATGAAAAGTTACCTTTTTAAAGTGAAAAACAAACAAATTAAAATTCATTTATTCAAAAAAGCTTATAAAAAGCACTTTTGTAAATTCATTTTTACCGTTTGACTTTAGAGTGAGAAGTAAGAGTTTTTGGGAAGAAAATTCTTGTGAAGATTGCGGAAAATTCGACCGTAGGAATCGAAAACAGTCAGCTCCAGGTAATACACATCATTCCTATCTTGCATTTCAACCGTTTAATTTTCATTTTATAGCTTCAAAATTGATTTTTAAGGAAAATTTTGTTAAAAAAACCACTCGCAGGGGTCTGCAGGTGCAACATGCGGCCCCTGCGGACCCCGACTTTTTTCTACAAAGGAAAAAGTCGGGGTCCCGCACTTGTTCCTAAGGACGACTGCAGACCTATGCACTGTCCCTAACTAGCGGTTTCGGACCCCACGAAATAAGTTTTAAAATTTCAAATTTTTCCATTTCCGCCCAAAAATTTTGAACTAAATTGTTCTAATATGCCTTTTTTGCAATGTAGGATATACAAAATGCTCATTTGGCAGGAACACGAGCATGAAGATGTGTACCTTGCCAGATTAATTCATCCACCTACAATACCAGCATTAAAAGCATGCAGACTATTTAAATTCTGGGCCATACCCGGCATGAGGGCTCAAGTAGACTTCCTGCAATGGCTGGTAGACAGGTGGAGCACACAGGACCAGTGTTTCATGATTGGTGGCCACCGGCTCAAAATCGAGCTAGAGGACATTTATTCCTTGACTGGTTTTCCCAAGAGAGGTGAATGCTTATCTCTATTTGGGACTAGGCCAAGTGGCTAGTCTGTCGCTAGTCTCCGAATAGAGTTTTGCAATGACCAAACAGAGGACAAATGGATAGATATTAAAACTATCTCCCATCCTGAACTTAAAGTGATTTCATTTAGTATCACTAGACTATGCGGTAGTGCAGCATTGCATGTAGCTACCAGATCCCAAATGCGAATGGCAATAGACTGTTATCGAGGCACCATCTTCAACTGGTGCGAGGCTGTGTTAGCGAATGTAAAAGGCCAATTGACTAGAGCAAAGAATGGACAACTAAAAAACTTTGGATATGGTTTCTTGGTTGTGAGCTTTGGTCTAGAGAGGGTCCCTATGTTGGTCCCACAACAGCTTTCCATTGAGGCTGGACTTCCCCGAGAGCCTAGGATTATGCGTTGGGTTGTAGTGATGGCCCGTCATCCTGAGGAGGGTTCAGAGGTTGTCTGATTTCCACCTGAGTATTTTCGTTGGTTGAGGAACCAAATTTTCGTGATTCAGGATTTTCCATATGCTGGGATGGATTATCGTGGTGACCCAGACATGGCTCTTCCATTGGGAGAGCAATGGGATGATTCAGGTAAAAATCATTTTCAACACTTTCTAAATTTTAAATTGATTTTTTTTTTGCTTTTTAAATCATCCAAAACTGTCAGTAAAAAGTTTTAAATGCAGATGTGGGTCCACGGCGACCAGCCGCTCTCCAGCCCTATGAGAGAAGACACCCAGCTGCAGCAGTACCGGCCCCATAGGACCAATCAACAGAGACCCTGACCGAATTGGAGAATCATCTAGAGCATTTGACAGTAGATATTCCAGAGACTAGTATAGATGATATTCCACCTAGGTTATAGTGCTATGTGATTGGGGTCCCAAGACCTTTTAGGAGGTTCCTTTGTAGGGTGGCCCGAGCAGTGGTTTCTTATCATGATCATCATTAGGGATAGGATGATCGCTTTTGTAGACTCATACGCCATTTTATGTCTTTTTGTACTATCATTTTTGCCGATCATAAGGTGTTTTTCAACCTATGATCGAATATGATGTATATTTGACACACTTCTATGCTATGATATATCACTATTACTGGCTATCTTGTATAACATGTTGTGGAATGTTTTTAAATTTACTGTCTTGATTATTGCAAATGTCTATTTAACATTCTAGAAGCAACTGCATATGCTAATGTATTTAAATATCTTGGAATATACTGATATTCAATGTAGTCAAATTCATGTTCCAAGAGACGAACTCTCAAAAAAAATCTTAATAATACTGGATTTCTAATGGCATAAACCTGTTAAGCTGTAATTCAATGACTTCAGAATCTAACCTAACAATCAAACTCCGAATCCCAAATGATATGGATTCAGATAATGACTCAATCACTGCACTATACTATGTAATGTTATTCGTTGTTTGACTGAGGCTTACCCCATGCATAGATACTAACTCATCAGAGGGTGAATAGATAACCCAAGCTGCAGAAGAAATGTTCCGTGTACTATGACGAGCACCATCAACAAAACCAATGTATGTTTGAAGAGACGTCGACATCTGCAATATCAAGAGTAAAATCAAGATAAGCATAAATAATGATAAAAACACTCTCTAAACTAGGCACACTTTCTAATATAAAACACACCAACTAGAAAGAAACTATTCTAACAAAAATCTCCACACCAAAATTTAAGCATAATATCTTTTCGGGTAAAGCGCATTTATGGGTTTACCCAAAGGGACACCATCAAAATCTATCAATTCATAGGCCCCTTTTGCCAGCTTCCGCTTAACAACATAAGGACCATGCCACATACGTACAAATTTTCCAGCCCCTAGCTTATCGTTTTCTTGATCGTATAGTAAAACTAGGTCTCCTTTCGAAAAATTATGAGGTGTAACATTTCAGTCGTACTGAACTTTTATTCGTTTGGCATGAGTCTCGATTGCTAATGCAGCATCACGTCGATTCTCATCTAGCTGAGCTAAGTACAACAAACATTTCTCCTCTTCGGAAGTGGCTGGGAGTAATTCTATGGCTATTTGCAATCACAGAATTTTGCATTCAATGGGTAACACTGCTTCCAACCCATAAACTACTTGAAAATGAGTGAAACCAGTTGATGTTTTTACTGAGGTTCGGATGCCCAAAGTGCTGAAAATAACATGTTATGCCAATTTGACCTATGAATACCAATGATTCGTTGGATCATAGTGACTAGAACTTTATTGATTGCTTCAACCAAACCATTACACTGTGGGTAATAAGGAGTAGAACTATCGTGACACAGTTCAAGTTGATCTGTTAGTTCAATCATCATGATGTTTCGAAAATGACTTCCATGATCAGTAATAATAGCTTGAGGAACACTGAATCTAGTAATTATATGATTGAAAATGAAAATTGCAGCAGTTTTTCCATCTGCCAAAAATGTAGGCATCGCCTCGGCCCACTTAGTAAAATAATCTACCGCAAGGGTGATATACACATGCCCCCCGACCGAGTGAGGGTTACATGTAATAAAGTCCATACCCCACTTTGCGAAAGGATTGATGACAATTATAGGGTGGAGAGGAGCAGGTGGAGCATGCATCTTACGATCAAAAATTTGACAATTGTGGCATTTCTGGACTGCATAGATACAATCTTTAAATAAGGATGGCCAGAAATAACTAGCTCGCAATATCTTTTGGGTTGTGGCATACCCAGACATATGACCGCCACATGCTTCAAAGTGACAGTCATTCACAACCTTTTCAGCTTCTTCATGAGTTAGACAATGTTAGAAAACAGAATCCGCCCCACGATGATAGAGTGTATCTCCAATAATATTGTCTTGTTGGGATTGGAAACGTATTTTCCTTCGCTGATATCATGAGATTTTAGGCCGAAAAGATTGGGTTTGGAGATAAACAATTATATCTCCATACCATGGATCAAGAGTACTGATAAGAAACAAGGATTCATCTGCAATGGGTTCTTTCGCCACATTTTCAGTATCAATATGCGGGAAATCACACATCAATTTTGCTAAAAAAAAGATTTCTTTTCCTTGGATTTTTCAAATTCCAAGTCAAATTCCTACAAGATAACTATCCATTTGGAATACTTGCCCCCTAGCAATTGTTTGGTCAAAATATACGTCATAGGGTTGCAGTCAGAAATTATCATGGTTTTGCGGAATAAGATGCAGTGACAAAATATTTGGACAGCTTGAACAGTTGCCAAGGCCAATTTCTCCACATGCGAATATTTAAGCTCAGTCAGATTCAAAGTTCGACTAGAATAGTAAATCACATGTTCATTGTTGAATTCATCTTCCTAAACTAAAACCATCCCAATGGTGGAATGAGAAGTGGTGAGGTACAAAAAGTAATCCTGGTTGTAGTTGGGAGGATGCAATAACGGTGCATGGGTCAACGCGTGTTTAAGTGCATCAAAAAATTTGTCAACTATCTCATCCCAAAATAATGGAGTATTCTGTTTTAACAACCTGGTAAAACCTTTCGTTATCTCGGCGTATTTAGGAATGAAACGACGTAGAAAGTTTGCTTTCCCTTGCAAACTTTGGAGTTGGTGAAGAGTCGAAGGAGGAGGTAATTTGACAATAGCTTCAACCTTCAAGGGATCGACACGAATGCCAGCTTTCGAAACAACAAATCCCATTAAACGACCCATTTCTATTCAGTCTAATTCAATAATGTCTACATCCCATAAAGATTGCTCGTAAATGAGTGATACGATCGGATCTACGTAATGAATGCGCAGGTAAATCATCGAGATAAGGCTGCACAATGTGCTTGATGTCATGAAATGCATAAGACATAGCCCTTTGAAAAGTTTCTCCAGCGTTTTTCAATCCAAAAGGTAATTTGCAATAAGAAAATGTCCCCCATGGACAAATTAAAGCCATTTTAGGTTGATCAGTAGGGAGTATGTTGATTTGATTGTAACCGAAAAAACCATTCATAAAGGAGAACATTTCACTGCTGGCACAATCATCAATAATTTGATCGATATAGGGGGTTGGATAATTGTCTTTAGGACAAGCTCGATTAATATCCCTATAATCGATACATATTCTTATCGTTCCTTGCTTTTTGTTAACAGGAACAATATTCGATACCCAATCCGTTAAAGGAATTGGATAAATGAAACCTGCTCGAAGTAATTTCTCAACTTCAGCTTTAATAGTAGTAGCTTTTCTTGGATCTATCTGACGCAAACGTTGCCGGACAGGTTTAGCATCCAGGTAAGTTTTAATTTCATGGACAATAATTGATTAATAGATTCTTGGCATTTCTTCATATGACTAGGCAAACATGTCGTGGAATTCTTGAAATAGGGCTTTATAAGTTTGGATTTCATTGTCTGTACAGGAAGCGCCTATATGAATGTTTTCAATAATTTCGGGTTTCATTGAAATGTCAATAGGAACTGTTCGAGAAATATTTCCCAAATTCAACTCAGAATCAGGATGTTGCAATGGATTATGTGGTTCTTTGACATAGTCAGTGGTAAAAATAGATGAGAAATCATTTTCAAAATGATCAAGCTCAGGTAAAAACAAAGATCGATGATGAAGATCTTCCCATGGTAAATCATCAACATACATAAGTTCACGAATCTGCTCGTTAGTATTAACAGGGTCAGAAAATGTTGTTGAAGCTGAAGTTGATATTGAAATTGATTCCCCATGGACCACATTCATTGGATCAGATTTGGTTGAACAAGAGTCGAAAAATGACAGTACATCCTGATATGCAACTTCAAAGGGACTCAAAGGCATCGCGTCACCAAATGAGTCCACCTCAAAACCGGAAGGTACGATCCAAGGATCATCAAAAGCACTAATGTTGGATGAAATCATATGAATAGTTGCAAAAGAAGGCGATACATTAGGAGGAGGAAATGAAAAAGTTCCTAATAAACCAGAATCTTTAATCAAACCTACCCCAACATCCTTGTAATAGTTGTTTTACCGACATGTTGAATACTATCAGAAGAGGCTAGGTCGGATGAAAAATAAGTCAACTGGTCTATTGTAACAATCTTTCCATTATGAGGAAACTTGATAAGCTGAAAGAACAATGAAACAATAACAGTCATAGCGTAAGACCAACTGCGGCCCAAGAGAAGGTTGTAATTTAAAGGGGCCTCAACCACTTCCACATCTAGATTTACAATTTTTCCTTCAACTCCTATAGGTAAATCCTGCAAAATGCCAAAAGGATGAAACCCTCAACCATCAAAAGCCTTTAGATCATTGGGGATTTATTGAGTGTAGGAGAACCAAGCGATCTCCAACGCTGAATCAACATAATACACGTAGAAGCTCCCTCATCAATTACAGTCCGAAAGCAAGGTCTTTTTTTTACTAACACTAGAATTTGGAAAGCCATTTGATGAGGTAGGTGAGGTGTACTATTCTCTAAATAGAAGATTATAAGGTTCACATCTTGAATATCAACAACCCCTATAGCAGACAATAGTAATTTACGATGTGTTGGGCATGATTGTAGCACCTCCAAAGACGACATTGTTGAAGGGGAAATAGTTAAATCTTCAATAATGTTATAATTCTGAGCAGCTCTCGCATGTAGATTAAAAGTTGATTTCTGAAGTATACCTTTAGCAGGTGGTTTGATTACTAAGACTGGGTTTGGTTTCTCAATCTGTAGCAGATTAGAACCAGAAGGAGTTGAAGTTGATGGGTTTGAATTAGAAGATTCTGCTTCCTTACCACCAACAGGATTTTTACTACCATAATCTTGCGATCGTGTCACAATCTTGACATGGGACATCATCATAATGGGTTCTTTTGAGGCATTTGAGGAAGAACCTATCATCTTACTATCTTGATTAGGAAAATGATCCTTCAAGACAACAGGCATTTGAGAACCTTTGATGATTTTCGAAACTTCACCGCGATATGGGCAGTCTCTTGTAAAATGCTCTTCATCACAAATGAGACAAGGATAGCGAGGTTTACGTTTCTCGTCAATAGATTCATTTTTATCTGATTTTTTCTTCTTCTTTTTTATTTATTTTTCTTCTTCCCCTTCTTTTTACTGCCAGATTTTGATTTGGCCATAGATGATTCTACGACATGGATATCGGCAGGAATTTTAGCAAAAGAATCTCCTGTCAGGGAATCTGGTAAAGTTATGATAGGAGAAGAATTATTTGAAGATTTCTTCTTGCTTTTGGTACTAACTGAACCAATCATACCATTAGCGGCATGAGACCCTAAAGGAGCTGCAGTTATTTGATTGTGTTTTGGAAGGTCGGGGATTTTTTCATGGAAAGTACCCGACTACGTATAAACGAGGTCAAGGTACTGAGCCTGAGCAATTACTTACTCTTCAGTAAAAACTCCTACCTTAGCTACATCCTCAATGATTTTAGGTAATAATGATTTAACAAACCATTCTGCCAAAATTTGATCCGAAATAAAACTTTCACTAAATGTCATCGACATCGCCATTCATGAATATGATCTGAAATATATGTGGACGTTGACTGTTTTAATGAAGTTAATAATTCTGTGCCATTGTCATATCTAACAGGCAACTGAAAATGAGTTAATAAAGAAGTGGCTAGCTGACTAAAATTATAAAAAGAGCCTCGTGGTAACTCAAAGTACCACTTGGCAGCAAGACCAATTAGAGTGAATTGAAAAATATGTAAGCAAATTGAATCATCAATAATGGAATTAGATGCACACCAGAGGTGATAAGTCATCACATGATTTGACGGATCTTCTCCTGACTTACCCTCAAACTTTGGGATACCACTGAGCAACTTATTAGGCATTGGTGGCCAATACAGAAGATAGTAAATTGGATTGTTCATAAGGCGCGACAAATCAGGTAAATCCAAAGTTGCGATAAAAGGTAACTAACGGTTAGGGTCTCAAAAACCTTGGGTCACAAGACCAGCCCCAAGAGGAGGATATCCAGGATAACCTGGAATTAGATTTGCATTAGGAATATTATATCCTCCCGGAAAACCAGGATTAACCAGACCAAACTGGGGTTGTTGAGGTTGCTGATAAGTATATCTGGGGTATAGTTGATACTGATAAACTGGGTTTTGCACAACAGAACCGAATTGGTACTAACCCTGGTATGGTTGATAAGTAAATTGCGGTTGACTTGTGACAACCGTACTTGGACCAAGTTGTCCTACACGCATCTGAATCGAAGCCTGAACTATAGGTCCTAACTGTGGTACAGAGGTTTGAGGAGTTGATGCAAGGACAGTAGAAACCGGAGTTGTCGATACTCCAAAAATAGGTGGGGTAGATTGAACAGAAGCTGTAGTAGTTGCAGTAGCAGTTTGAGGCGGAATTCGAGGTGAACTAGGCCCAGGCTAATGAACTACACCAGGTGCAGAAGTTCGAACAGTATGCTGGACAGGTTGCTGGGTTGGACCAGAAACCAAAGGTTGTCCAGGTTGACTTGATAACTACACATTAGGTTGTAAAATCTGTTGAGTTTGAGATGGATCCCACACCATGTTCATTTCGGGGTATGGACCCATAAAAGGTTGAGCATATTGAGGATCATAACCAGGTTGAGTGTAGGGTTGATAATTGAGAGGTACATTTCTAGTTCCTTGTACAAATGATTGACCAGAAGGCGGTTTGAAACCTTGAGTTGGGTACTAACCTTGAGGTTGATAAACTTGAGGCATGTACTGAAACTGGGGTTGACCTTGAGGTATATATTAAGTCTAGGGTTGACTTTGAGGTACGTATTGTCCCTGAGGTATGTATTGTCCTTGAGGTTGCCCCCCAGGTGGTACCTGACTACCTTGAGGTTGCCCCCTAGGTGGTAATTGAGTACCTTGAGGTTTCCCCCCAAGCGGTAACTGACTACCTTGAGGTTGCCCTCCAGGCGGTAACTGACTACCTTGAGGTTGCCCTCCAGGTGGTAACTGACTACCTTGAGGTTGTGGATTTGGAATAGTACTAGACATCATAAGAATTTCTTCTACGCTCAACGGTGGAGTTCCATTATTACCAGTTGAAATCTCATGTTCAATTGGTTGAGGAGATGCTCCTGAAAAAGTACCAGTGAGTGACTGATACCCAGAAGGAATAGAAGGACCACCATATAAAAATGTTTTCGGTGTTTGGGAAAACATGGATGACCATTTCGACATATTCAAAGGAGGATAATAACCTCTGGGCGTAGGATGGAAATAAATTCGAGGTGGTGAAAAACTAATACCCGGGTTTTCTAAAAATTTCGTCAATGATACGTACCAAGCGTCACTTCTAAAAGGACTATAGAAGATTGATTCACGCTCCCTAATTTCTAAATTCGGTTAATTTTCAAGGAGAGTTGTATCTTCGTCCGGACTAACAAGTTCTTCAATAGAAATGAGCCCAGAAGGAAGATTTTGGGTAATTATACTTCCTACCCTGGGTGAACCAGGACCACTAGAAGTTGGAGAAGCAAATCCTAAAGATGGAGTAGCAGCAGGTTCGGTTTCAGGTTCAAAAATTTCAAGTTCTTCAATTAATTCACTAGTAGGAGAAATACTACCAGTAACTTCAGAAAATAAAATTGGTTCAGAAATATACTCTGTTGCTTGAGCTTGATAATCAGGATGAACAATTAAAGATGACTCTCCAGCTTCCGATGACTCAACTCTATTGCCACTAGGTGATACAAGAGCTTGTAGCCCTTCAAGCTAACTTGGTGTATACTCGGGAGGTTTCCCCCGAAGTCTACGGGATTGTCTCGGTAATTTAGCCACGATTAAATATTTAAATACTTCACACGCAAACAAAGAAAATCTCAATAAAACCACCTAAAGTCTCTAAAGAACCAAACAATTGAATGAAACGCCTAAAAAAAATCTAAGTTCAAACCACACACAAACAGTAACTTTTCGTACCAAAAACACTATTTGGTGATGAAATCCAATGTCGTAGAATTCAATATAGAAATGGCGGTTGGAACAGTTACCCCAACAACCTTCTTAATGAAACAGACTGGCACAAGTTTCTTCAAAAAATCGTCTTGAGTGAAGAGAACCCCCCAGAGAGTCCAAGTGATTCTAGTCGATGTCTGCTCCATGTACAGTGAGACTTGTCCTTCACCATCACCTTAGGAAAGAATCTTAAGATTATGGCCACTAAGGTTACCAACAGTAACAAATAGAACTGGGGGAACAGTCTACGATCCAATCTACGTGCAAGGGCAGAGTAACAAAGCTCAATCCCCTTGAAGGCTCCTCAACATGATCAATCTAGAGTTTACCAACAAGTGACCCCAGGCTCCTCGATAAAGGTTAATCCGAGATTTACTGTCTTTAATACGCGCAAATCTACTATCTTTCCCAATGAGACAGACTTGATTGTCTCAAAGGTTCAGACATGATCTCGTGATTGACTCCTTTAAGAGGAGCTTCCCAGATTATATCAATTACAATTGGATTTATTTCCTACTTCAAGAAATAGCTACTTGTTTGTTTTAACTATCTTGGAGAGTTAATTACTCCCTACTCCAAGATACTAGCCTAAGCTGTATTGGTGATAAGAGCCCTAGAAATAAAAATATTGCTAGATCAATTTTAATTAAGGATTATTTTTATGGGTTGTTTCTTAAGTCAATAGGTATGGAGATGAAACTTTGATGGTGTGAAGACTCGACTCCAAAAACACTAAAAAAAGCACCTAAAATGACAAAACAATTCGTTTTTCCTTCAATGAATTTCTAGCTAAAAGAAAGAGTTGAGAATGCAATTCTTTGAAAAAAAACTTTCCTTCAACATGTAAATGAAAAGAAAATATTTTTGTCTTTTTCAATAAACTCAAAACGAGACTAATAATTATGCTCACAAAAAATCCCTTTTCTTTTTCAACACTCAAAACTACAGAAAACAATTCTTTCAAAAGAGATTCTACGATTTTTAGAAAACACTCAAAACTATGAAAAACTAATCTTGAGATCTAAAAACTTCTAAAAATCCAATCAAAATAAAAGCTTCAAATCTTTTCGAGGATGTTTTACTTAGTTGTCCAGTAAACTAAGGATTAATTTGTTCAGAATAACAAATCAATCAAAAAACACCCAGCTATGTTTTCTTTTATAAAAATGAAATTCACAAATTATGACCAAGTTTGTTCAAAGATTTGCAAAGAGAAACGAAATCTACTTCTCACCAATGGCAGATTTCACAAACCAGCCAACCCAGAAGAACAAGGTTCAGCACATGGGAATGGTGGAGAAAAACCCCCTCCTCCTCCTTCCGGGAGTGAATGTTCTCCTTCCTCTCACCACCATAATCATAGAAATTCAAAGGATGCATCTAAGAAACCTTTATTTAAATTAGATGTTAAATTTGATCTTCCCATGTTTAATGGTGAAAGTAACGCTGAGAAGGTTAATAATTGGATTAGGCAGATCGATGTCTACTGCAGGATTCAACAGATCGTGGAGGATGAGGCAAAGATTCAGCTGAGCAACACCACTCTCATTTGGTGGGAGAGAAAATTGCAGCGCAATAAGAATGTGGGTAACCTCTTTTCCTCATGGCCTAATTTTATTATTGTGTTAAAGGAACAATTTTATCCCTTAGGATACAAGAAAAAGGCTTTAATGAATTGGCAGTATTTAAGGCAAGGCAAAGGTCAGGATGTTCAGAGTTTTACAAAGGAGTTTAGGAAGCAAGCACTTAATTTGGGTATTGTACTCGATACACCTGAAGTTGTAACTAAGTATATTGGCTCATTGCATAGCTACATTAGGCATTCATTATTTTTATTTGAACCAACCACTATTGACTCAGCCAACATGAAAGTAATTCATATTGAGGATAGGGGAAAAAATGAAAGAGATGATTAGTCCGGAAAACCACCGTTCAAACCTCCCAATGGAAAATATAAAGTGAAATGGAAGGGAAAGGAGAAGAATATGACAATAGTGAAAGAAGGAGAAAGGTTGTATTGCAATCACTACAAAAAGGAAGGCCACGAAGATGATCACTGTTGGAAGCAACACCCAAAAAAGTGTCCAAATAAATATGGAGGAATAGGGAAGTATAAGACAGTGGAAACAGCGCAACAAGACCTTGGATCGGATTCTGGAGATGAAGTGTTAATCTTAGCTGTGGGAACAAAAGGTACTCTTACACCCATGTTAATTCTAAATTGCATGAAGGCACTAGCTCTGTAAATGAGTCCCTTCGTAATGATCGAAAGAAAATTGAACTATTTCATATCAAAGTTGTGGTAAATCATACTAAAGTTGAAACTCTATTTGATATTGGGTCCCAAGAAACTTAATTTCAGAATCCATGGTAAAGAAACTCGGCTTAGAAACAAAACCACATCGAAACCTTACCCGCTTGGATGGATACATGATAAAGAAAAATTGAATGTCACCAAGCAATGTAAAGACAAATTTGTGATCGATTCTAAGCTAGTGGATGAAGTAGAACTAGATGTAATACCATTGGATATCTGTGGCATGATGTTAGGGAGTCCATATTTGTATGATAGAAAGGTAGTCTTCTTCCGTCATGAAAACAAATACAAAATCACAAAAGATGGGGTAGAAAATATAGTAAGGGCTCATCAAAATAAAATCAATGCTAGCCTTGTAAGCACTCGACAAATTAAAACACTGGTAAATTCCAGTAAGGGTTGCATGCTTATGGTTGTAAGGGAAAAAGAGGCAGAATTCGTTGATTCTTTCCAGGGTTACGATCAGGAATATAAATAGGAAATATTCAAATTAATTTCTAATTATGATGAACTGTTTCAGGAATCGAAGGGATTACCTCCGAAGAGGGAAATCCAACATGAAATCCATTTGCAGCATGACGCTCCTTTGCCAAATATTGGCATGTACAAGATGTCGACCATTGAGATGGAGGAAATCAAGAAACAAGTGCAGGAATTGCTGGACCAAGGGTTCATCAGGATGAGCACTTCTCCGTGTGGATCACCAATTGTCTTAGTCCCAAAGAAAGATGCCACATGGAGCATGTGCATGGATTACCACATGTTAAACAAGATCACGGTGAAAAATTGCTACCCTCTTCCATGCATAGATGATTTATTAGATCACTTAAATACTGTTGTTAATTTCACCAAATTGGATTTCCGCAGTGGTTATCACCAGGTCTGAATTGCAAAATGGGACATGTGGAAAACTATCTTGAAGACCAAACAGGGGTTGTTCGAATGGATGGTGATGCCATTTGAACTTTGCAACGCTCTAGCCACTTTTATGAGGGTTATGAATGATCTCTTTCGGCCTTTCATTGATGAATTTTTTCTTGTATATTTAGATGATATACTTTTGTTTAGTAAGAGTTGGGTTGAACATGTGTGTCATGTAAAGAAAGTGCTTGATGTACTGAAAAAAAGAAAAACTCTTTGTAAAATTGTCAAAGTGTGAGTTCAGGAAAACATCTTTGAGTTATCTAGGTCATATTGTTGGTCATGGTCAGTTAAATATTGATCCCTCTAAAGTTGAAGCAATTGTAAATTGTCCTAAGCCTACTAGTGTAACTAAGGTTTGTAGCTTTTTAGGTGTAGTCCAGTATTGGAGGAGATTTATTGCTAATTTCTCTATTATTGGAACACCTTTGCACACATTGACAAGTGTGAAACAAGTCTTCCAATGGGGAGGAAGACAACAAAAGTCCTTCGAAACATTGAAGGAAAAGATTAGCACCACGCCAGTCTTAGCCTTACCTAATCTCCAGCAGCCATTCGAGATTGAAATAGATGCCAACGATTATGCCATGTGAGTTGTACTGATGTAGCAAAATAAGCCGATTTGTTACCATTTTGAGAAGTTTTCTCAAGTTGTCATAAACTATCCCACTTATGACAAGGAGCTTTATGCCTTAGTGCAGAGTGTGAAAAAGTGGAAACATTACCTGATTGGCAAGGAGACCATCATCCATACGGATCATCAGCCCTTGTAGTACCTTCAATCACAAACCAAATTGCAGCAATCTTGGCATTTTAGGTGGATGGGTTTTCTTCAACAGTTTCATCTGGTAATAAAGTATAAGAAGGGCACTAGCAATAAAGTGGTCGATATGCTATCTTGCCCTCCTATTTCCTCTTTTGTTATTTTGCATAATGCTTCATTGTCTTTTGAGAGTTATGCTAAACAATATGCTAACGATGATGAATTTAAGGAGATTTATGCAAAACTAACCCATGGTTCATAGGTGGACAACTATCACATGTAGGGGAAATTGTTGTATCACCTTGGTAAATTGTGCATTCCCATAGGGGAAAGAGTACATGTAATTTGAGAGGCCCACACCTCCCTTGTGTTTGGACACTTTGGTGTCAAAAAGACTTTATGTCATGTACAAATATTTTTTTTGGCCGCATATGAAAAACATTGTGGCTCACTATGTAAATTGTTGTGTGATGTGTTCTATTTCAAAACCCTCTAATAGAAAACTCGGGCTCTACATACCACTCCCTATTCTGAGTCGTCCATGGGAAAGTGTGTCAATGGACTTTGTAGGAGGTTTGCCTTTGTCTAAAAAGGGTCATGACTATTTGTATGTCGTCGTTGACCATTTTAGCAAGATGTGTATTCTTATGCCTTGTGAAAGGTAGATCACTGCAGAGCGGACTGCTTCTCTTTTCTTTCAGTGTGTTTGGGTCCATTTTGGATTACCCACATCAATTGTGTCAAATCATGACTCTCGCTTTCTCGGAGAGTTCTAGACCATCTTATGGAAGACAATGGACACCAAATTGAAAAGAAGCACGAAATTTCATCTGCAAACTGACGAACAGACAAAGATTGTCAACTGTACCATGGCACACTTGCTCCGAGGCTATTGTGGAAACATCCCAAGTTGTGGGATGAACATCTCCCATATGTACAACATTCCTACAACCGAGCAGTGCATTCATCTACGCAGTGTTCACCTTTTGAGATATGCTTTGGTTACCTGCCAAAGGACCCTTTTGATATGGTTTTTGGAAGGGAAGATGGCTCTAGTGGGTGGTAATGATAGGGACAAAGCTCAACAATTCATTTAGTGAATCCAATTGATTCACCAAGCAATGAAAGAGCAGAAAGAAAAGTCAAGCCCGTTACAATGCTCGACATGAAAAAAATTGAGTCGACCATCAATTCTAAGTGGGTGACAAAGTGTGGTTCCACATCAGCAAGGACAGGATGAAGGGAGAAGGGAAGAAGTTGTGACCCATCCGGTATGGTCATTCACCATATTGGAGAAGACTGGGAACAATGCCTTTCGTCTTGATTTGCTTATATATATGTAGATGTACTCAGTAGTGAATGTAGAGAATCTAAATCTGTATGAACATCCATTGATCATGGACACCGATGAGATGGGCACAGTTCCTACAGTTGATGATTTTTCTCCAGAATATCTCGATGAGTTACCTGAAGACATCATCCTTGACAGAAGGACCAGAAATTCACAGTGAGGAGATGTGGAATACCTTCGAGTTGGTTTCAAGGGAATGCACCCGAGCAAGGCCAAATGGCTGGAGAAAGAAAAGGTGAGGGAATAATTCCCTCACTTGCTAATTGACTAATGAAAGCTTTTGGTGGTCCAAAAGCTCCTCAATGGGGAGGATTGATCTAGGTGGATCTTCAATTACAATAGCATGGAAAATCTCAAAATGAAAAGTGGTAGAAAGGTAGGTATCTTGACATAAGATCGAAGTACTTGTCACCCTAATTCCAACAGTGCGAATGACACTCCAATCTGAGTCCAGATGATGAAGTTATGACAGAAAGAAGGTCACCTTGTTCCTTTGGAAAATGAGGATTTTTCCCAAAAAAATGGGTTGTTAGCTTTAAAAGGGAATCACATTGGAAATCATGCAAAGGGCGGACTTTAAGACCCCCGATCAGTGACTGTCGATATATCGGGTTGAAGAAGTCAAAAGGCAGAGAAGCAAGGGCAACAGAACCCCCAATTAGCGATCTCCGACTAATCGCAATCGGGGGGCAGGCAATCGACAATATCAGGGACATAAAGCAGTCGATATTGGCGAATTGCAAGGCACAAGACCCAGACCTTTGGGTCGTTGTGATTGCAATTGCCAATCAGCAACATGCAATCTCAGCCGTTAGATCAGAAAGCAGATCAACAACCAGGATCTAATCAGTGATCAACAAATCGGCAATTCAATAATCGGCGAATTGGAAAAATCGGCAATCGGTGATCGGAAATTCCCCGATATACAGGGCCATGACCCTCAGCAATAGAGATTTGCGATCGGGATCAGAACCAATGGGTTTATAGGGCCAATTTGATATATTTGAAGTCCGATTTTAAAGGTTTTGGTCTGATTTTCAATGTTTTTTGGGTTTTTTGTATTATTGCTTTTAAACAATAAAAAGGCTATTTTAGAGGGTTAGTTGCACCAGCCAACCCTTCTACTTTAACGGTTTCCATTGTAACAAAACCGAACTCCGATTGTTAAGCGGCATTTGTACTAAATGAAACATATAAAAGCCCGATGAATGAAGAAAACACAGGGAGATAAGGATTTTCAGCATGCAGTTCGAGGCATGAGAGTTTTCAGGAGGGTCGATAGTGTATTTTGTTTGAATTTGGACAAATCTTATATATGGTTTCAGCCCCTTTCATTGCCATAGATGCATTGGTGCTGTCAATTTCTCCATCTGAGGTCTCCACTTCACAACCATTGTCTAGAATGGAGGTATAAGCTCTTTTTATGTAACTAGTGAATGTAATTCTCTTCTTTTCATGCCATTTAATATATGAAGGCCTCCCCATTGATTTAACAGGGCCCAGAGATGTAGTCTGAGTTGGATGAACTCCGTTATCAAGTCTTGTTGTCTTCTTGTTGTGCCTTTATGTGCCCCTTCTTATTTTCTTGTGTGCACATTAAATTTCTGTGTTAAGCTGCAATTTCTACATGTGATTTTTTTCATACATTTATAAGCAAAAGATCCTTGGATCAAATTCCTTCTTCCAATCTGGGAAGACCAAGATCGATGTGGTGACCATCTTTTCTTTCAATACATCCAGACTACGCTGACATTCTTCATCCCAACAGAATGTAGCATCCTTGTTTAATAGATTCTCCACAAGCAAGGTAATCTGAGCATAAGCCTTAATGAACTTCTAATAATACCCAGTATGGCCCAGTATTGCGGGAAACTTTTTGACACTCCTTGGGGCCTCCAAATTTATTATTACCATGGTCTTGGAAGGATCCACCACTAGTCCTTGCTTGCACACCACACGACACAACAAAATTCCAAAAGAGACACATAACAAGAATTTCTTCAAGTTCAACGTGATTTGATATCTTCTGCACATATCCAACATTAAGCGTAGACTGGCTATATGGCGCTTTACTAACCCAAACATTGTCTCTAGTCATCAAAATATACCTCCAATAATTTGTGAATGAACTCCTTAAACATTGCGATGACTACGCGGGAGAATATCATCGGTGCATCCATAAGTCTGAATGGCATCACGGTATACTAAAAACAACTCCATTCTGTCACGAAGGTTGTTTTTCTCCTGTCTCCCGGCGCAATCTTAATTTGATGGCACCCAATGAACCCATCAGTAAATGAGTAGGCCTCCTGTTCTCCAACATTATCCAGTACCTCATCATTAAATGACGTTGGGAAAGGATCATGGACGTAGGCATCATTAAGATTTATTAGATCTATGCAAATCCTTATTTCTCCCTTCTTCTTCTTTTCCTGAACTACCATTGAGCTCACCCAATCAGACTCCTCCACTAGTTTAATAATTCCTGCCTCAAGCATTTTGTCCAATTCCAAACGAACCTTTTCCTTGTATTTGGGGTTAAGGCAATACGACCTCTACTTAATAGGCTTCGTGCTTGGTTTCAAGGTAATCTTCATCACGCCCGGGTCACCTATGATGCCTCTTAGGTCCGAAAATTTTGTAGGAAAAAAATCTTGATATTCACAGAGCAATTCAACAACCTTATCCACTATGGCATTATCCCAGTACCAATGTTTACTTTCCTAGTCTTCAATGGTGCGGTGATATCCAGGTTCTCTATTTGAAGACTTTCGACCTTGCGGTGGCCTTCCATTTCTGGGATATTGATATTCCTTAGATGGTCATCCTCCCCTTCAGTAGTCACATTATAGCATTCCAGCGCATGGCGCAGTTGGGTGCTCCAATCTGGTTGAACCAATTCCAAAGGATCTTGTAGAATTCTGAAGAACGTTGCCTTAACCTCCTACATAGCCTCATCAATTCTTTTGAATCTGTCTTCAAAACTGAAGGTCATCAAAAATCTTTCTCTTAAGATATCCCACTCCACGGTGTTGTGGTGGAGCTCTATTTCCAGGTACCAATTCATAGGGATTATATATAGAGTGTGAAAGAATAAGTGCACCCACCCTGGCTATGGCTCTGTTCCATAGAATTTAGTCCACTTTGCTAAATGATCACATGGATCATTCCTCCCATCATATTTCTTGGTTAACTACACTTTAGGATGACCAAATCGCATCCTCATCATCCTCCTGTAATCACACCATTCATCAAATTTGTCCTTGTGTGTACCCCACCATCGAGTAGGTTTAATGCATAGTGCCAAATCCAGCACTTGAAAGTGATGATCCTCCTGGACTTCTCTTTCTCATAATAAGGTAAATTTATTACCTTTGATGACACACAACACATTAATTTAGTCATCATATTGCAACGCAGCATAGATACTTCATGCAGCCTATTCGGCCAATGCTCCAATTCTTCATCTGAGTCTGGGGTATAGGAGCTTTCTTGGTCCTGTGCAATCTGTCCATCAGCTGCTGGATTAACCCAATATTGTCTCGCACCGTAATTTTGCATATTTTATCCAAAACATCATCACTTTCCTCATAGTCATGGATCGGTCCGGTATAGCACAGTCCTTCTACAGGGTCCAATGGTACTACAATGCGGAGTGATTTCTTTTCGAACAACATTGCCCGCTTCTTTAAATTGATTACCCCATGAATTTCAATATCCCAATCAATTCCAAGGAGTGCAGAGTATGGATTGTTTTCATCAACAATTTCTATCACTTCAAAATTGGCCAGCACGCTTGCACCTTCTATATCTATGGTAACTCCATGTAGACGTCCCATAGGGATAATCTTCTGCTAGTTTTCCATCATCGACTAAATCGGAGACCACTGCAGCGCAGGTCTCCCCATTCTCTCCCACATCTGTTTAGGAAAAACGTCCACATCAGACCCTAGATCCAAAATAACCTGGTCCATCTCATAGTCCCCTATTTGAGCAGTGAACCTCATCTCACGCCCTGTTCATGCATTATGTTTACCAATATTGCGGACTAGGCGGTGTCCCTCAGGAGCATTTTTCATACCAACACATTTTTTTATCAATTATTGTAGCCCTTTCACAACCTCACTATCTCGCAACAGTTTCGTACAAGTCTCCAAGAAGGTAGTAAGCACAGAGGGGTCAACCTCTATAGGTGCACCGGTTTCTGGCAGTTTGTCTTGTCTTCCTAAGGTAGAGGGATTAGCGAATCTCTTCTTCACCTCCAAAGATGTTTCCTTCGTGTGCTCCATATCAAAACCAGACTCCTTTTCTGGCGCCTTGTGGATCCACCCACTTTCCTCAGGATGTTTTCCTTTATCATCACCAGTCGTTATTCCACTTCTTAGCACAATATTCACATTTTGGTCTTCCTCCTAAGGCTTATCCCTCGTCATCTGCAAGCTCTGGGTAGGATGTTGACGCTACGCCTTCTTCTCCTACATCTTGGCTGTCAACTTAGGGCATTCTTATATTATGCGGTCAAACTGAGTGCAGTATTGACATGACATGTGTGTCTAACTTGTACACTCCTGTGCATAGTGCCCTGGTGTTCCGCAATTATAGCAAATGACCTGTCACCGACCTCTACCAGGTTCTCCTCCTCCTTGGCCTTGTCTGTGCCCCTAATATCCTCCACGCGTTCCCCTAATGCCTTGATCCAGAGACCGAGTTTCTACTTTCATTCAATACGTAGGCATCCTCTCCATCATTAGTTCATAGCTATGGGATTCGTGCTCATCGTGGCCCACCAATTTGCAGAAATCACAAAACAATTTTTGTGATGTCTGCACAAATTTTTACAGCAAATGACAATTATCCAGTACATGTTTTCTAGCCACCTGAAAAATAGTGCACCATAGAGAGTGCCCCATACTTGGTCCTTCTGGGGCTTCCTGCCTCAGGGGAATCACACCCCCCCTTGTGATATAATTCGCGAAGATAGGGCAATGATCCTTATCATGCCCTTGGCTCTTACACTTGAGGCACCAGACTTCTTTGTGCACTTCTATCCCGGCCTCCTTTTCTTTTTTCAAGCTCTGCAATTCCAAACAGATGTTCTACAACTACGAGTGAATTTGTTGGACTCCCAAAGACGCATCTTGAATAGGTGTTTTATGCAATATCATCGCGATTTCCAAAGCTTCTGCTTGAGTTCCTATCTTTTGCTATGATAAAGCAATCCTTAGGTGAGGCAGGAGCAAGGCTATAAACCACTTGCGGTGCTGACTATTTGTGAGATGCATATTAGCTTCGTGGATCACGCACTTCATTCTTTTATCTAGCTCCCAGGGCATTTCACTGGCTCTGATCATGATTTCCTTAAATCCAATTACTGATTGCAAGTCAGACTTAGGCTTGCCGAATTCTTTGTTCAAAGCAATATGAGTATATGCTAATGATGCCAACAGATTATCAGTGCAGTACTTAACGTACCATGTCAGCATGCGATCTTATAGAGTGGTAACCAACTGCACCTTCTTTATATTATCATCCATAATCTGTTGTGTTGTCCACACGGCCTTTGCAATAAACCAAAACTGATGTAGATCCTCACTTCCTAATCCCTAGAAAACTAGCAACTTCGTGGTATTCAACATGTCGAACGGTGGTGGTGGTGGTGGTGGTGGAGTGGGCGAAGGTTGTAGGCTGTGTAGGTGAAGGTGGAGGTGGTGTGAATGGATGATGTATTTGCAGAAAACCATACCTTATCAACAGGACAATGCTTCGCAACGAGGCCTGCACTGCTCCTTCATCATCACTTGAAGGAGGTCCATCAACAGGCTATATTGAAGAGCAAGTTTTTCTTGGTTTTTAAAGCTCCGTCCACATCGCATAGATCCAAACATCAAGGCAGTGGCATAACCCTTTTTTCACACAAGAGAATCTTAATCCAGGTATTCAAAGACCTCAAATACTTACCTCGCAATCCCTTGAAGAAGCGTCACTCTGCTTCATTGTATCTGACTGAGGTGTCAATCATGAACTCTGTAAAAAATCCCCCTATAACTCGGTCAAGCTAATGGTCAACAGTGCAAGTGATATTATCTTTAGAGGCTTCCAACCTCTGCACTAGCTCTGGATTCCACACTATTAGACCATCAATCCTGCACCTTCCTTGGCCATCTGCCAATTTAGTTATCCACTCGTATAGTTCAATCAGGAAGGTGTAGAAGAAAATTTCATGTATTTCTATGTACAAATATTTGTCCAACCACTTTTCTTTTGTCAGATGTGGATTCCTATTTTCCTATGCCATGAAATTGTAGATCTTTCTATCCAACCACTTCTCAATTTCCTTCTTGGTTGGATTCCAGTGATGCAACATCACACTTCTCTTTATGCAGATCCCAGTCCTGGCAATGGAACCATTTGCTGGCTTAGTGGGTCCTGACCCAGGTTCAGAGTCAGTTGCACCAAATAAAACCCTACACTATTGGCCCTTTTGGAATCAATCCATGTAGCACAGACTAAAGTCTCACCCAAAGTAGTATAGGGGGATGTTGGAAACAATTTTCCACATCCAGAGATCAATGTGATGTCTTTCTATGACCTAGATCTACCTTCGCGTAGATTTCTAAGCCCTTAAGGCTTAGCACTGTAACTACACTCAATCATCCTCTAGACCTCCGCGAAGGTATACGATTGGATTTTGTGGACCCTGAACAGGAAAATTAGCTACTTATGCCCACCATAGATTACCCTTAGATCAACATTTACTCATATCTACCGAAGCGTTCGATAACTTTAACAGAAAGTGTTATGATCTTCGTGTAATCACTTAACATTAATTGCGTTTAGATAATAAGATGGATCAAGTAAATTTGCACATCAATACATCATTATTTTATAAAGACATCATTTCATCACAGCATATATCACAATCATACATAACAAAAGTAAAGAGATAAAACACAGGAATTTTTGTAACAGTCTTCTTTATTGATCTTCAGTATAGGTTTACAGACTCAATACTTCCCTGTGCACTCAGCTGCAGGGGTCCGCGCACTAGCTGCATACACTACTCTAGGCCTCTACACACTCAGCTGCAAAGCATTTCCTCTTACTTTCCTGCGCTAACTCTCTAGACTCCTTCTATTGGACCCATAAACAAAATATTTCTATCTCTTTATTTCTGCCTTAGACTCTCTAAGACACACCTATTTATACAATCCCATGGTTCACAGACCATGGGTAGATCTTCAAAAAATGACTCAAGTTTACATGAATGAGGGTAAAAACCCTTTTTGACTCTTAACTAATTTCGCACTTCGCGTCCATAATTTGTGGAGACTTTACATCTTTTTACATCAAAACTTGGGATTTTGTCCCAAAACTAACCCAGGGGACCCCATCCCAACAATCATGTTCCAAGTTGTCACCTCAGTATTTCAGGCCTTTTGAGATCCTTGAGAGTATTTTACTAGTGGCCTACATAACTAATTTTCTGCCATCAATGAAATTCCATTATGTTTTCCATGTTTTATTGCTTATAATATATATACACGATGTTAATCACGAGATTGATTGGTTTGTATTGTAGGTGGATGAGAAGGAGAGTTCCAACCCAAGCCTCAATGCATCCTAGAATGGAAGAAGCTCATGCTCCAAAACCGAGTAATATAACAACTTAAAATGCATTGGAAGCACTTTGAGCTCGATGAAGCTACATGGGAGATGATTGATCAAATGCGAGCATTATATCCTTCTTTATTTGTTGGTTGAAGAAAATGAGTTTTCGTATATATTACAAACCACTCCCCACTGGGGGAACATTGTCCTTGGTGTTTTATGGCACTTATGACCAACCAAAACTACTAAACCCAACAAACATACTTCTTATGGAGCTTTCTAACTGAGATTGATGTTGTATTTACAATGACAAACTACTAAAAACATGACTAGCATACTACTCTTTAGTAGTTTGTCATTGTAAATACAACATCAAGCTAGGTTATAAAGCTCCATAAGAAGTATGTTTGTCGGTTTCAGTAGTTTTGGTTGGTCATAAGTGCCATAAAACACCAAGGACAATGTTCCCCCAATGGGGAGTGGCTTGTAATAGCCCTGAGTTAAAGTTCCATATAATAAATGGGCATAATACAAGGAAAAAATAAAACCAAGGTCATGGGACACGTATTCCAAGCTAAATGGAGGGGAAACACATTATATTGGGATCTGAAAGTTGTTTATTATTGGCTAAGGAAATTGGAATTGGAATTGGAAAAGGGAAATAAATGATAATTAATACAAGAAATAAGGAACATAGGAGAAAAGGAAGATGAAGAGAAGGGAATATGCATGCAAGGAAAATGAAGAAAAAGGGAAAAAGGGGAGAGAAAATTCATTCATTCATTCAATTTTTGAAGAACAGAAAGAAGAGAGAGAGAACACTTAGACAAAAGGAAGACACAAGAAAGAAAACAAGAGACAAGCAAGGGAGCGCAAGAGGAAGATTGGACAACATTAATCAAGGGAAAAAAATCAAGTAGAGAAAGAGCAATCAACAAGAGGATTTTGTAGGTAATAGGTTGCATGTATGTTTATCATGATGGGATGTGAATGCATGGTTTATGAATTGGTTTATTGGTCTTTTTTTTTCATTACCATGGGATTTTCCTATATTTATAGTGTTGTACAACCTTGCCTTTGCCATTTCCTAGATAACCATGGTATAGTGGATTTTCATTTTGGTTGGGATTTGGATTTCTAGTGGATTCAAATCTAGTTGAGGTGGTCTCAGGAAAATCCCAAGGGTTGAGGGTGGAGATGGTTTTCTCTTGGAATCTCCTGATAGGTGGGTGGAGACAGGGAAATTCCTCTGGGTATGGTGAAGGAATCTTGAGGCATCTGAGCTTGTATTGGTTTTGGTGATTTCTAGACCAGTTTAGGTGAAATCACTATGGATTGAGGGTGGAGGTGGTTTAACATTTGTATTACCTAATTATTTTTGTTTTGGTTTATCCCATGTGATTCCACATTCATGCTTGGAATATGGCATGGGGGTGATTGATTGAAAGAAAGATTTGGTTCATCCTAATCTATGGTCGGGTGGTACATGGAAGTCCCTAACTTGGTTGGCTTTATGCATATGTTATTCTGTGTTATTTCTTATTAAGATCGATGAGCATAATTATTGGTTACTATGTTGATTTTATGACTAGTTTGTGATGGATTCATTTTGGTTAAATGATGGTTATGGGCATGGTACATTCTTATTATATGATGTTCTCTTGTTATGGATCTTGTTCATGGTTTGATAATTTATTGAATGGCTATATGAATGCATGAGATAAAAAGTGTTTGTTGTAGCTAGATTTAGAGGGAAGTAAGCCTTATTAATGATTGTCCAATGAAATTATTAAGATAGTGAGTAGGTATGCTTTCATGATCCACAGGTTCTATGTTTACGATTTGTTTTTCTAAATGAATGATGTGTATTTGGAAAGATTGGACAAGATATGAGCCTAAAACTAGATCATTTAGACTTGTGATTATCATTGACAAAGTCTTAGAAATTTATGGGAAAATATGGGAACTTGGCATGTAGGCTGGCCTTAAAAATCTAGAATTGAGTCTATGGTCGCAGGAACATAACTGAGAAATCTCAGTTGTGGCCGCACGGAGGAAGAGTTGCACGTGCAGATGGAGCCTTCTAGCCACATGGAAAAGGATACATGCATGTGAATGAGATGTAAATCTTGGTTGAAAGTGGTTCCAAATCAGTGGAAAGGTCACCAGTGGAAAGTGTTTGACATATGGGTGATATGGTGTCTCTAGGTGTTGTGCGTAAGTTTGGTACAAGTTGTTAAGTTAGACCCCATTCCCATAAGTGCATCTTGGATTTTGGGTTATGCATATTAACTCTTAGCTCATGTTTACCATGGCGATCTTGTAAAAGTGGATAAATGTGGGGTAGGGTGTTACAATAAGCATAACAAAGTAATTAAGGAATCTGGAAATATTAGGAAAAATTAACCCTCTTAGTGTAAATTTTGGATTTTAAATATATTTTAGTAGATTTGTTGTGACAAACTATTGAATGAAATATCCATAGTAGTTTACAGATCATATCCTTGTGAGAGTGTCATTATACCTAGATATCATAGTATATCCAGATTTCTTTTCATTATGCAAGATGCCATATCTACGATGTTATTTCTAATTATCCCAAGGCTTTCACAAGAATATTTGGCATAAAAATTCCAAAGGTATTCCCACCCATTGTGCACCTAAGTATCCACATGAAAGTTTTTGCCTCCTAATATGGCCTTGAGAGAAGATGTTAATAAGGAGGGTTTTGTGGAGATACTTGAAGAATGTAAAGAATTTATCATGTGCGATGTTTCCATTGCATGGATCAGTGATGATCATTAGGCTTATGTCATGCTGAATGTGGTTTATATGCTCATCCACGACATAATTTCCCCCCCTCGGCAGAGGGACTGCTAACACCTTTTTTAGTGAATTGCATATGTGACAATTTTAGTAAGTCCCAGGTGCCCACTTCCCCTGTTGTCACAAAAAGTTGAAAATAGATGGGGATTAACTCTCACTTTATCTTGCTCATGTTGAGACAAACGAGAGTGGGGAAATGGGTGTTTCTCATGTGGATGGTAAAGTGGAAAACTCCTTTGTTTGTGGTGACCCTAAATATTTTTCTAAACCTTCCCAAGCAATTCACATCATGGACTCCTTAGTTCACTCTACTAACCTTTAAGGGATTTTTTCTAAGAGGGGAGAAAGTGGGGTTAATGGGAATGGTATAAGTCTAGACCGAGGAAAAGGCTGTTGATTTCATCAGGACCCTTTAATGGTTTAGGATTGGATTTGGTCCCTAATATAGGAGAACCCTTGGTTGGCCAAAAATCTACTCTCAGACATGCACATGAACATGTTGTCAATGAAATAAATGAAGGATTATAAAAATATATCTTGGGGACATTTAGGGCTAGCCATGCCCTTATGGGGTGTTCTCAATGAAGCTCCTTTCTATCAATGTTCATGGGATGGGAGACCAAGCCACACAATTGGCCCTAAGGCGGTTGATGGGGTTGAGAAACCAAATGTATTTTTACTTCATGAAATAATAGGTTTTGGGGAACACTTAATCTTTGTTGGTTGGAATTTATTATATATTGACTCTTATGGTTTGTCGAGTAAGCAAATTATAGGTTGGAATTCTAGTTTATTTTTAACTAATTCCTACTCCTTCTCTCTTGAGGTTTTGTATTGAATTATTTGATCATGGATTTGGGTTCACAATCAATGTGGTTAATCAATGTGGTCCCTACATTAATAGATAGGGGTTTTTGGATTGTTTTTTTAATTTACAGGTGAATAATGTAACAAATTTAATACGTGGAAGAGACTTGAATTTTAGCTTGTAAAATTCAAAGATGTGGGGTGACAGTGCAAGATTGGATATCTCATGAAAATATTTTCTTAACCAACAAGAGGTGAATAATTTAGTGGATATATAACCTTTAGATATAAAATAACTTGGTCAAATAATAGACATGGTGCTGAAGGGAACTCATAGAGGTTGGATCATTTTCTTGTGAATGGAAATATCCTCCTTCATATCTCAATTTTCAATCTTGGGTTCATGAGTCCAGGTTCTCAAACCATTTTTTTATGCTCTTTAAATTAGATACTTCGATGCATAAGCTAGGGACTTTTTTAAAATTCAACCTTGGTTAGAGTAAGAAAGTTGACTTGTGGATTTGGTTAAAAGATAGTGGGTGCCTTTTGATCCATTATCATATTTTACACCTTGTGAACAATTATTCCAATATTTGAAGAGAGTGAAATAAAAGGAGGTGGACTAGTCTTTGGAAGTATTTAGATGTTGGGATCTTCAAATAAAAGATGTTGAAGAGAATTTGCTGATAATTGTGTGGGATGCTAGGAATGTTCCAAATGAGGATATTTTTCTCAAAATCAAAGAATTAGAGACTATTAAGAATAAGTTAATTTAGTAAAATGAATGTGGTAATTGAATCTATTGCTTTTTCATGATTTCCAATACTAATAATTACTTCCAATGATTACTTCATTAATTTGTCTTTTGTCACATTCATCATTAAGAAATTACACATAGGAAATATCAACATTATAAACAATAAAGCCAATAGGATCATAAAGAGACAACCAAACAAGAGACACACAATTTATCATAGGAAAACCCCAACTAAGGAAAAACCCAACAACATTTTCATAGAGAAATTATCAAATTCAACAAGAGATACGATATAATCTTCCAAATAGAAAAAAGAAAAAAATCAAACTGACCATAAACATACCCAAGTCAAACCTGGTCAAATAGAGACAAATTTGGCCTCTTGAAATTTCAGAATCCCGCACTTTCCTCAGAAATTTCGGTTTGTTGCCTTAGAAATCGTCCTTCTAATTCTGCTTTAGATTCATCCTTATATTTTGCCTCATATTAGTTCTTATTGTTCCTCGGATGGTGATCCAAATTGGTGAAAATTGAGGAGGATGAATGGATTATATATATTAGATTAGAGAACCCCAATGGGCATGTCCCTTGGGCTGTGTTGACTTAAGTAGTTAGAGCCGACCTTAGGTTAGAGGAAAAATTCATAATTCATAATTTAAAATTTCCTTCTTTTGAAGCTGACTTGAAGTATACATTTGTATTTATCATTTATTTCATGTGAAGACCGACCATAGCTAAAAATTCAATAGACTCAAGAGTCAAGCCACTTGGTTAACTCTTAGGGGATAACAACACCAAAATTGTCCATAGTTTTGTTGCTCATCAAAGGAGACAAAATTTGATATGGCAATGCCTTCTATGGTAGGTGCTAATGTTTCTAACTTCAAAGGCCTAGGATGTGTGGTAGTGGAATATTTTGGCACTTTGTTGCAAAAATACAAGGAATTTAATATTGTAGAAATCTTGAGGATTGCGTCTTACTTCCCTTTTATATTAGATGAGGCCCTTGGTGATTATTTATATAGGATGGTGACTTGGGAAGAATTAGTTTAGGTATTGGAATCTTTTGGCAAGGATAAGAGTCCAGGGCTTAACAGGTGGATTGCAAAATTCTTCATAGATTTCTTTGTCTTGTTGAGGAAGGATTTACTTTGTGGTAGGGAATGTTTGTGAAATAGGTAAAGTGCATGATAGTACGAATGAAACATTCGTGGCTTTGATCCCGCAGGTAGATCGTCTCGCTTCCTTTGTATATTTCTAGTTGTTCACTTTATGTAATTGTGTATAAGATAGCCTCCAAAATCATTAATCTAAGATTAAACTAGTTTTTTTTATCTATGTTTTGGAAGAGAAATTTGGTTTTCTATAAGGAAATTAGATCCACTAGTACCTTTTTAGCAGTAAGCTATTTCACTCCCCAAAATGTAGAATTGTATACGAAAAAAAGACTAAACAATACTAAGAGTCATATTAGCACCAACTTTGGGATATAATTTTTATTTTTTTTAAGTAGAACATAATGCTAAAAGGGGGCTTTAATAGGAGAAAGTAAAACCACTAGATATTTTTTTATAGAAAAACACTTACTCTTTGTTTTATTAAATATAAAGGGTTTTGGACTATATTACCAATGGATGAAGATAAAGAACTCACAAAGTTTAACAAAAAAATTGTACACTTATACAATACACATGTCATCAATATATATAATAAATTTAAAAAATGAAAAAATTAAAGGAAATTATATTAAATTGAAATTCCTATATAATATAATTTAAAAAACTAAACAAAAACAAAAAATAGAACAAATATTTCTTCTTTGCATGGAGAGACGTTGTACAATCCAATATGGAAGTTATGTTGTATGACATTATGTGATAGAATGTAATGTCATATTGACTCGATGAAATTATTAAAATTAAATTAAAACTTTTAGGTTATAGACTAGTTAAGATAAGTTTGAGTTAGACATTTGATGGGTTTATGATGGTGGTTTACAAGCTCACGGTATTGCATTGTACATGGTATTTGTCCGTAGTATTTGTTATGATGAAGCCTATTTAAAGGCATGAGAAAATCCATTATAGAATGCAAGAGTACCAACTTAAATCCATATTAACTCCATACTTAATCTCTCTTAACATTGATAAAACCATATTTAAGATAGATATAGGCTAGTATAAACCAATTATAAAAATAAAAATTAATTGCAAAATTTAACTCAATGAAGGACATGTCTATTACAACTACCCATATCTTTAATCACATTTGTTGAGAAATGCAGCAAAAAATTCTCAATTTGATTTTGCCTTGACTAAATTAAGAAAATTCGAATTTCCGCATCAGCAAACAACTTGGATGCAGTTAACTTGTGTGACATGGCTTGTGTCACCCAGTTTACTTAGCAAATTTTAGTTGGAGGAGTTATAGTTCTATTAAGCATGTTTTATTTCTAATTTGTAGCAATAAAAGTCAGTTATCTCAAGTTGTTTTCAATTAAACTAGTTCCAATTGTTGGAGGAACTAGTGAAAGTTTAGTTGTGCATTGGGACTTTAGTCAAACTCAATGATCATCCAGTTAACTAATCAATCAACCCAAAATAGCTAGTGCATGCAGAGAATTCAAGTTACCTAGTTGAGGTGGGGATTCCAAGGCAGTGTAACATCAGTTGTAGATTATTCCTATAACAACCCTGGTTAAAAATTCATGTAAAATTGTATAAGGCCACGATCATGGGATACATATTCCAAGATGAATGGAGGAAAAAATATCCTAGTGGGTGTTCATTCAATTTATTACGGTTAAGGAAATTGGCAAAGGATTTGGAAAGGCATGAGGAATTTATTGGCTTCTTATTTATGAAAATAATGGAAATTAGGAGAAAAAGAAGGTGAAAGGTCACAAGTTTCATGTGAGGAGGAAATTGAAGGAAAATAATTGAAATTGAAGAAAATAGAGGCCTCATTGATAAAAAGGCTTCTGAGGATCAGTGGGCAGGCTTGGTTAGTGTAAGCTTGGTCAGTTTAGCTTTGGTGGAGCTCTTTTCTATTCTCTCTCTCATACTCTTGGACACTTAGAGTTTCCCTTGGATCACTCTTTGAGGAGTGTGGCATACTTGGAGTTTTGGATCAAGAAGGAAAAGGAAGAGCAGGAAACTGCAAGAGGACAATGGGATCAAAAGCTACAGCGGATTTGGATTGCAGGTACTAAGTTGCATGTATGTTTTCTTCACTAGTTTTGGCATGCATGGCACATGCATGTGGTTTCTTGGTCATGATCTATCACTGGCATGGAAGATTTCCTAGATTGACAGTGAATGTTCCTAACCTTTCCATTTCCTAGATAGTCATGGAGATTGTAGGTTTATTTCCTTGTTTTTCTAGTTGGTTCTCATCTTTCCTTAGCTTGGGTTGAGTTACTAGTTCCTCGAAGTCCTGGTTGGACAAACGTTCTTGAATCCCTATAACAACTTGGGTTGAGTTACTAGTCCTGGAAGCCTTGGTTGGACAACTTCTTTGGAAGCCCTAGGTGGGTTCAGTTACTAGTCTGGCCTTGGTTGGAAAAATGATCTAGAAGCCTTGGATAAGTTGTGGATTGAGTTACTAGTCCTAGAAGCCTTGGTTGGAACAAACACTCTAGAGCCTTGGAAGGCTTAGGTATAGATCAATATGATGATGGTTCTTGTGATGTCTGACCGTGAGGTGGAATCACTGTTTTATGGGTTGAGGTGGTTGGCCTATGGAAGTCCTAGATGGTTTTAGTTGATGTGTTTATGAGATCTGACATTCATGCTTGGAATATGGAACGAGGGTGACTGGATGAAAGAAATATTTGGTTCAGCCATGTCTACATTTGGGTTGTATGTGGAAGTCCTAAACCTAGTCAGATTTGCTTATGTTTAATAAAAGCTAATTTCTCTTTTTGTTTTACTTATTTATATGTGGATTTAATGATTGTTATCTCACTATTATTTTCATGGTTTTATGTTGGTTATAAGCATGGTTAATTGACTGGTTCATGTCATGGTTATCTAATGTATTTACTTGTAATTGTTAAAATGATGGATTCAAGGCCTAATTAATGTCATAACAATTCAAGGGAGAAGGTGGTGACCCTTCTTGTCATGTCTCACAATATTTTTCAATAATTCATGTTCTGTCTTGTATCCTAGACCTATAGATTGCATTGATGCCACTTGTTTGACAAAATGTCAGTCTTGGTTGGGGATGGCCAGGCCCAGTCCTGGAGTTATTTTTTGGTTTATTAGTCTTGTGATCATCTGTTTAATGGATTCTCGAAGTTGCAACAAGTTCTGGGTAGTGGCCAGAAATCTGGGTTTGAAAAGTGCCTTAAATCCCATGGACTTTGGCATAGGTTTGCTGGAAATAATCCCTGGACGTAGACATGCAGGCTTGTGGGAGTGTCCAGATCTCTCTAGATGTTGGCATTCCCATAGCATGGGAGCTTCTAGAGGTTTAATGGCTTAAAAACTGTGGTACCCAAGGGCATGATACTAGAGTGTTTAAGATGGCTCCTATGAGTGTTATTGTTGATGTGGAAGGTATGTTTGATGTGTTTCTGTCGATTCCATTTCGTTAAGGCCACCTAGGAGGTTGAATCATATCATAGTAACTTCACGTCACATGTTTACCTTGGTTGGTCGTTTACATGGGTAGATGTGGGAGGAGGGTGTTATAGAGTGGTATCAAAGCATGGTTCACTCCTCAGACTGGATGGGCAATGTGTTGGTCATGCATTCATGTTAGTTACATATGTGTTTCTTGTGTTGTAATACCATGTGCTTGTTTCATTTGCATGGTGTTGATCATGGTTGTAGTGATGTCACCATGTGAAGGTTGATGGTGTTGTTATGGAATGTGTCGTCATGAGTGTATGGTTGTATATGCATTTTTTATGCATGTTGATGTCTATATGTTGTTATACATGAATTTTCATGGTGATTGTTGTTGTGCATGAGGTCATTGTATGCAATTAGGTCATCATGATGCTATTGGTATGTTATGATGCTAATGTGTTGGCTAAGATAGAGCAGGAGATGTAAATCATTAAGGTGAAGCTTCAACATTGGACCTTGAGGCAAGAGCATGTCATCATATAGGTTTGTATGTTGAGCATGTAGGTATGTAGGTTAAGGATTGTGATATGCATTATGGTTATGTGTATGCACATGTGTCGGATAGTAATGAAACATAATAACATATGGTTGTATGCATTGCTATTGTTGTTTTAGGTTAGATAACTTGATGATTAGGTTATACATTGTTGATGAGCATGATATATAACTTGTTGTTGTTATATGATAGTAAATTGATGATTAGGGTTATTACATTAAGATATTGATTACTAAGTTGGATTTGCCTATGCAAATGGTTAGGGTTATGACGTTCAGGTATGAGTTAATATGATGCGATATTATGTCATACTAATCTAGACTGATTATGCAAATGTGATTATTATGTATGAATGATAAGTGTCTATTAGTTTATGATGTGAACATGTTAGCTAGTTACTGTCATGGATATTGTTAGCACTCCTTAGCTTTCCCAAGGCTGAGAAATGAAACCAAAGAGGTAACCACATACCAACTTTTGACTTGGTAGCTAGCCTTACCAAATTAGGGAGGCCTCTCTCTTGAATACTTAACCTCTGCAAAGATTTATTTTCTATTTAAGAACAATGGCTAGATATTTGGTAAATGGTAGTTTATGAAAATGGTGGCAGAGTTGAGGAGAAAGTTTCCATTGGGCATGGAGTCTATATAATCTGGAAGATAGATAAGATGATTAATAGATTGTGAATGAAGAATCAGGTGTCAAAGGAAAGGTAAATAGCATTCTTTTAGTCACAAATTTTCATTGCAGTATGGTAGAAGACCAAAGAATACCAATTCTTCTAATGTGGTTTTAGAAGAATAGAAATGAAGTATTTAACTGTCACAATTTATAGCATATAGAATGAATTATGAATCATACTTTTCAATAAAATACTAAAGAATAACATTTAAAATGGTGGGATGAGAAAGAAAACATACACATAAAAGACAAACACAGACTTGATAAAACTATCACATGAATCTTTGGCACTGAAAAATATGTACTTCTGTATTAAACATCTTCTTTTGAAACACAAACAATAAAGTAAAATACACCAAGACCTTTTTCTCCCACTCCTTCCTCTCTAGTACATATGAAAATAATACAATATTACAACCCTATTTTGATTCCTTAAACATAGGAATCAAAAATCAACTTAAAAATATAAAACAATCCTATCCTAAAATAATATTACAAAATATTTTGCAACTAAAATCCAAAATTATCTTGAGAATCATAGGAAATTGTTGTGGAAAACCAAAATTTAGTGAAGGTTTTCCACGTGGATCAATATCCCTGAATCTGCTCCTTTAAGTGTGGAACCATATTCCACAAAATCTGCCTTTAAGTTTGGCTTCCCATGATAAATATGAATTAGGTGATTATCTGCATCAGTTTATACAAAAATTATGCCTAAAATTAGAGATGATCCGCATCAGAGGCCAAGCATTTTGTGGAAATTATATCTCATATCCAAAAGAGTTAACCGATGTCAAGAATTATGAGTCTAATTACATTAGCAAGTGCAGAAACTGTAGGGCCCAACACCACCATTTTCCTTGACAAAAGCATCTATTAGTACCAAAACAAAAGTAATTTGAAACTTCAGTTTCCTACCACTCTAATAGGGATTTTCATCTATTCCCTCAACTTTTTATTCATTGTTGTAGCCTCAACACTCTTGGCCACCACCCCTCCTTGCAAATACAAAGGTTTATTTTGATTTTCAAGTCCTAAAGCTGCAGGAGAATCATCTTTTGGAACTACATCACCAACATTTAGACCATTAACAGAACCTTTTTTTTCCCTCCAAAGATAAGCCTTTCTTCCTCTTTGCATTTTGTTAGCTTTTCCAATCACATGGGCATACTCTTCATTGACACCTACGAGTTCCCTTAACACCTAAGCGCATTTTTCATTCTGCTTGTGACATTTGCGTTTTTGTTATTGTTTTGTTGTGGGATTCATCCCACATGCATAGGAAAACAATTGTTTGGTGTTTATGTATACCATTATATATGATATATCTTGATGACTTGAGCACTATCTGCTCCTCCCTTGAACACTTTGGCTTATGGCTTGTCGCATGCATGTTGGGCCCCTCCTTGACTTGGTCTTGTGTGTTGGCTTGTAGGTTAACCCTTAGTCTTGTAAGCTTCGGCTTCGATGTCGATATTGGCCTCAAGGCCAACAATAATTTTATGAAAAATTACAAAACTAGCAATAGACCCAAGAGGCAAAACCAACCTTAAAAAACTAATTTTTTATTTGCCCAAAACTATAACTTTTTCCCATCATTTGCATTTTTCATCATTGATGAAACTGTCATTGGTATTGGTTGCCTGGAATCACAAAAAACATCAAAATTAAGAGTGCTATGAAATCCTTAAATTTGGGAACGCCACGAAATGAGCATAATACACTCATTAATTGACAGGAAAATTATAGAGTGCAAACAAATATCATGACCTTATTTATGCCTGAGATGATATGTTGTGAAGTTATATCATGCTAATCTAGCTTGCTTTTGTAGACAAGATAGCCTCCCCTAAGATACATTAAGGTATGAGTTTTCTTATGGTGCCTATTTGGTGTTTGAATGTTTGCCTATGTCGTTTGTTTGGTGTTTGAGTGTTTGGTGTTTATTATGTCATTTAGTTGATCTATCTAACATGGTACATTTATAGTTTGTTTGAATGTTTGATTAATTGCATGATATGAGTATGTATTTGTAAGATTGCATGAAGAAATTATCTTGTTTTAAGATGGTCATACTAACACATATGTGTTGAGACAATGATATGTACTTGAGTGTAGTAGGTGATAGTTGTAGCATTATGTCTAATGACTATGAATTGACTATGGATTATGACATGATTGTTAGTCTTGGTAAAGGTTGATTTCCATGTAATATATATGTTTCCTTGATCTTTGGAGCATGTGATCGACATGTGTGAACAGTTGCAGGAAACATGCTTGGTATTAGTGTGAAAAGGTAATAGTTGATGTTTTTATATAACTAACACCAAGGTGATGTGAAAGTACATAGTAAAGACTCAATTGCAACAAAGTAAAAAGGTAAAAGAAAGGAATTGGGAAATATTTCCTTTGGCTATGTTTGGAAACCCTAATTCCAAACAAATGAGTGTTTTTCATACAGGAAGTATTCTTAACCTTGATTTCATCTAACATTATGGGGATATATGTTATATTCATGAACATGTATTTGACAGGTATATTAGCTAGTCTCTAGTTACAGGTGGATCTATCAAGGGAATTGGAGTCCCTTGATAGATATTGTGGATGTGTTCAGTTGCAAGGAAGCATGCTTGGCACAACAAGATAAGGTAACTGGTGTATTGTTATGTTTATTTAAGGACTGACAGTTATGTGTTTATGGTAGGGTGATGTAGGGAGTTACATGGCAAGATAGGTTTCCATGGAATTCTGAAGAAGGCTCGGGTTGAGATTTTATTTGGAAGCACTGGGAATCGTGGGGATTGATTCATGGTCTCTGTTGTTAGTATTGTGCTTTTGGTCTTTTAGTGATTTGTTGTGCTTGATTGTCGTTTTGTTTGCGTCTTGTGCATGGACATGCCACTTTGTTTGTCGTGTCATATTTTTGTTGATTTTCCATCGTTTTCTTCTTGCTTGATTCTTGGTATTGCGTTTTATTGCTTTGAGAGCCTTGGGAAATGGTTGGCGAAAGAGGAAAGTTTATGGAGCTTGGGGAGATTTGTGTGGTACCTAATAGGAAGGTAAGACCTGGATGAAGCTTGATGCATGTGTAAGGGCAGTTGAAGGAAAGAGTATGAAAACCAGTTGGATTGGTTGGGTCGATTGGTGTAAATGGACGATGGAAGGATAACCATGAGAAAGGTAATAGGAAAGGTGAATTAAATGGATTGAGGCATCAGATGCCTTGTCTATGTTTGGGAACGATTTTTCTCAATGTTGTGCATGGCGTGCACAGATAAAGGAAGTCCTCTTTTTCTTGACCTTATGCTATCTGGTAATTATGTTATGATCATGATTATGCTGATTTTTATATATGTATATATGCATGTATGTATGTCATGTCTGACAAGATCATTGTTTTTTAAGGCTAATGTTTTTATGCATATATGTGTGTATGTATGTCGTTGTTTGACATGATCATGATTGTTTTATGCTAATTTTTATGTATATGTATCTATGTATCTATGTCACTGTCTAACGAGATTGTCAGCGATCATTCTTGTGGAGGAATGATTGCTTATGCAGGTGAATGACATGACAAGGTTCCTAGTCTTATAGGAATCAAGTGGGAAGAGCAGTCATGACAAATATATGAGGTCGGTATCATGTGGATATGAATTGATATTGCATGCTTTTATTATGTCTATGTTCATGTTATGATAGGTAACAATGAAGGATACATTAGTGGAATGAAACAATGTGCTTTTTGACATGCTAGGATAAGCATGGATGGTAGAGAGACATTGAAAGAAAGGTTTCATGGTAAACATAGTGTAGTTTTGGATGTGTGGTACAACTGTTGTGCATATGTTGTATATGTTGTACATGTTGCATCTTTGATGTTGTGTGCATGAGGTGTTGTGTATTTGTAGTGTGTGTACATGTTGTTTATGTTATATTATGTACAGGTTGGTACAGATAGTTTTGTGTGAGTATTGCATATGCATTGCTGGGTATAGATGGTTCTATGTACATGTTGGATATTTGGTGTTGTGTACATATTGTACTATGCACATGTTGTATATGTGGTGTTTTTTGCATATGGTGCTATGTACATGTTGGATATGCAGTGTTATGTACATATGGTGTTTTCTACATGATTGTACAAGTCGTGCTTTTTGCATGTGGTGTTGTGTACATGCTGTACAAGTGGTGCTGTGTGCAGGTGGTTTTGTGTACATGTCATGCATGTGGAATTGTGTACACATTATGCACATGGTTCTTTGTACATGTGGTACTGTGTACATGTTGTACATATGGTACTAGTGTACATGTGGTATTGTGTGCATGTTGTACATGTTGTTTTGTATACATGTGGTACTACATATGTGTACTATGTAGTCGTGGCATCGTGGCATGTGTATTCATTGTGTGGTACATTGTGTATGTATATGTATTATGTTGTACATCGGGTGTAAGTGAATGTATTGTGTGGTGGTGTACACTGGGTGTAGGCACATGTATTTTGTTGATTTATACATTGGGTGTAGGTGTATGTGTTGTGTGCTAGGTGTAAATGCATGTATTTCATGGTGTTGTATGTCATGTGTGGTTGTATGTGTGTGATGCACACTGTGTATGTGCACATGGTTGAGGAGAAGGCACTGGGTGTTTGTTGGGTGTGGCAACGGATCTTATGTGCATATGGAATAAGGACAAAGGTAAAAGCTAAGGATTGATTAAAGGATGAGTATCATTATTTTATTTCAGTTTTATTATTTATGTGATTTATGATTCTGGTATATGATGATTACATGTGATCTATGATTCTGGTTTATGATGGTTACATGGGATTTATGATCTTGATCTATGTTGGTTGTGTTATGAGCTAACATGATGTGATATGTTTATACATGATGATTTGGTCAAATATGCTAGTTTGACATGTTATGGCAGGAAGCGGACATGATTGCAAATATACGTTATGAGGTATACTTGAAGTATGTATAATCGACTACAATGAGGTATGATTTGAAGTTATTTCAATTTATGTTGAATCTAATGGAAATTATGTGTTTGGTACAGGAAGCACAGAAATGCTCGATTGGTTGGTTGAAATCGACTACAAGAATTAGAAACGTCAGTGAAATGAATTGGAAAATGTAGTAGTATGTTGGTAAAGAACTTTAGGAGCAGGGCCATTGTGAGACACTAGTACCCAATAGTGTCCATTGATTTCCATGAGAATCCTATGACCACTATGATGGTTTTAAGGCAAGGATATGCCTTGGTTTTGAATCTTCTGATGTGAGGAAGCCTTGCCAAGGGATGGATTTCCTGGGATATGGGTGCCAACAGAACTTAGAAGGTATGTGATTGCACAAAAGGGGATGAACATATTGCCTAAGGGACTGTGTAGAAGAGAAGGGAAGTTTGGGGATATATTTGTTTTGGTCATTAGCATTTCCAGATGGAATCAGATGCACACTAGGAATGTGCCCCAGAAAAATGAGTCGGTAACTGTTCACTGAGGGGACATGTAGCACGAGATTGTAGCACTAGACATTGGATGTAGATTTGACTTTGCAGTGGATTTTGGACCTCCTTGGAAGGAGGTGAATCTTGGTATTACTTTGAGGGTGGAGGTGTGAGCCTCTAGATTCCCTTGTTGCGGATGCAAACATTGTATCCTTTATTTGCGGGTTAAGAAAATGTGCAAATGTGTGTATGTGTGTATCAATGTAAATATTGTATCGAGTTGGATTTATAAAGCTCCATAGGCAATATGATTATTTGTTAGTTGAAGCAAATGTGTATGTGTGTATATGTGGTTATTATTGTAAATACCATAATGAGTTGTGTTATAAAGCTCGAGTAAACAGTATGTTTGTCATCATTCAGTAGTGGTCATTATAAACACTGCAAGGAGTTGTGTTATAAAGCTCCATGGGAAATATGTCTTGTTTTCAATGGTCTTGCTGGTTATAGGTGTCATTGAACACCGAGGACGGTGTTCCCCCAAGGGGGAGAGTTATGTAACAACCATTGTTAAAAAAACATGTAAAAATATATAAGACCACGGTCATGAGACACGTATTCCAAGCTGAATGTTGGGAAAAACACCCTAGTGGGTGCTCATTCAGTTTATTATGGCTAAGGAAATTGGCGAAGGCAATGGAAAAGGCTTTCGAAAGGCATGAGACATTTATGAGCTTTTTATTTATGAAAATAATGGAAATTAGGAGAAAAGGAAGGTGAAAGGTCACAAGTTGCATGTGAGGAGGAAATTGAAAAAATAATGGAAACTGAAGAAAAGAAAGGCCTCATTGATAAAAAAGGGCTTATGGGGATCAATGGGCAGGCTTGGTCAGTTCAGTTTTGGTGGAGCTCTTTTCTATTCTCTCTCTCATATTCTTGGACACTTAGAGTTTTTCTTGGAGCACTCTTGGAGGAGTGTGGCATACTTGGAGTTTTGGAGCAAGAAGAAAAAGAAAGAGCAAGAAAGTGCAAGAGGACATCAAGATCAGCGACTACAATGGATTTGGATTGCAGGTATCGAGTTGCATGTATGTTTTCCTCGCTAGTTTTGGCATGCATGACACATGCATGTGGTTTCTTGGTCATGATCTGTCACTAGCATGGAGGATTGCTTGGATTTATAGTGAAGTTTCCTAGCCTTGCTATTTCCTGGATAACCATGGATATTGTGGGTTTATTTCCTTGTTTTTTTGGTTGGTTCTCATGTTTCCTTAGCTTGGGTTGAGTTACTAGTTCCTGGAAGCCCTAGCTGGACAAATGTCGTGAAAGCCCTATAACTGCTTGGGTTGAGTTACAAGTCCTAGAAGCCTTGGTTGGAAAAATGCTCTGGAAGCCCTAGGTGGGTTGAGTTACCAGTCTTGGAATCTCTAGTTGGAAAAACGATCTAGAAGCCCTGTATATGTTGTGGGTTGAGTTATTGGTCCTGGAAGCCTTGGTTGGAACAAACAGGCTGGAGCCCTGGAAGGCTTGGGTAGAGACCAATCTGATGATGTTTCTTGTGATGTTTGACCATGAGGTGGAATCATTGTTTGATGGATCGAGGTGGTTGGACCATGGAAGCCCTTGATGGTTTCAGTTGATGTGTTTACGAGATCCCACATTCATGCTTGGAATATGGCATGAGGGTGACTGGTTGAAAGAAAGATTTGATTCAACCATGTCTACGGTCGAGTGGTATGTGGAAGTCCCGAACCTGGTAAGATTTTCCTATGTTTAATAAAAGCTAAGTTCTCTTTTTTTTGTACTTATTTATATGTGGATTTAATGGTTGTTATCTCACTGTTATTTTCATGGTTTTATGCTAATTATAAACATGGTTAATTGACTTGTTCATGTCATGTTTATTTTGATATATTTACTTGTAATTATTAAAATGATGGATGCAAGACCTAATTGATGTCATAATAGTTCAAGGGAGAAGGTGGTTACTCTTCTTGTAATGTCTCATAAGATTCTTCAGTCATTCATGTTCTGTGTTGTATCCTAGACCAGTAGATTACATTGATGCCAAGTGTTTGACAGAATGTCAATCCTAGTTGGGGATGGTCAGGCCTAGTCCTAGTGTTAGTTTTCGGTTTATTAGTCTTGTCATCATGTGTTTAATGGATTCTCGAAGTTACAACAAGTTCTTGGCAGTGGTTGGATATATAGGCTTGAAAAGTGCCTTAAATCCCGCAAACTCTAGCACAGGTCTACTGGAAATAGTCGTGGACGTAGGCATGCAGGCTTGTGGGAGTGTCTAGAGCTCTATGGATGCTAACATGCCCATAGCGTGGGAGCGTCCCAGGGAAAATTTTAAGAACTCCCCCAAATTTATATGTATAATAAATGGGCGAATCTCCATGGTATATAGGAAAAATGGAAGGCGGTTTTATCAATAATATAATATGTATATATAATTTTTTGGCGAATCTCTCACCAGGCATGGCGAATATTTTACTCAATTATAAAATCTTGTAAGATCTTGGTGCGTCTTTCACTAAATAATAAAACTTTGTAAAGTCCTAGTGAATCTTAGCATTGTGAACTTTTAGAGAATTTTTTGAAAAAGTATAAAACCATATATGACAAGAGCCACATGGTGGCAATATCATTGTTCCGAGTTATTTATTTACAAGTTGTAAAGAATTTAGTCGAATGGAAAATATTACTTAGGCAAACCTTCAATATTTTCTACTAATATGTCTTTGTGTGTACATATGAAATTAAGAGCATTGTTGAATACAAAGTTTCCTTTTCTCTTGCCTCCATTTTGACAAATCAGTGTGAAATTAGTGTCACTTTGACTCTCCTTTCCTGTGTGGATGTTTTGACAAATCAATGTGAAATCAAAGTCACTTTGAATTTCCTTTCCTGCGAGGGATCACATCCATAGTTGATTAGTAAAGATAATCTACTATATATTATGTTCAACAAACTGACTGCAATCTATAGTGGAAACGAGACCTCAATTCTTATTCTGAATTTGAATATCTCAGGACAACATAAGAGATAAAAATGCATATGGCCTTAGTAGCTAGAAAACAATCACTCCATCATTACAAGACCACCTAGATTTCGGCACTTAATCTAAATAATGGCACTAGTTGCAGTGTTTATTTGCATTAACACCATGGAGAAGCAACAACAATGTTTCAAAGCACACTTACTGGAAAAGTTGTAACATTCTGAGAATATTTAATGATAGCATCTGAACCTTGTAGCTATGGTGGGGAACTAGGGAACCCAAATCCTGGAAGATATCTCATACCAAATCTAAGAAAAAAATAAAAAAGGGAAAAAATCAAAATCTATAAATCAAGCAATGAATTGTTTACAAATCAAATACAATTCCTTTAACTAACAGTTAAATTGTGGTGATATATTTAAATATTTAGTAAGAGGGGAACTTCAAACCATGGAATATTACCTTTGTCATTACTATCATCCCTCAGTGACTGAGATTACAAATCAATACTTATGGAAAGATTGTAAGAAATTCTGTGAAATAGTAAAGCATAACCTCTATTTTCAAGCAACAAAATCAAGACATTGTTACATAAAGAGCCATAATTGATACATAATCAATCAATCAAGTCCTTGTATGGCACAAGCTTGTTTCACAACCTCTATTTTCTCATAACAAAATCAAGACATTGTATGTGGTTATTGCCAAAAGGAAACTGCGCTCTAATTTGGAAGAGGATCTTATCAAAAGACATGGATTTATTCAAAGCTACAAAGCCTAATGGGCTACTGAAAAATAAGTTGGAATATGGGATCATGATACTTAAATTGAAAAAATATGCTTTCCTTTTAGAAACATTACAATTATACAATGTTTTTCGAAAGCATTAGAATTTGAAATTGGGCCTTTCTATCAAGACAAATTTTCATTAACAGAATGTACTTTCCTACCTAAAACGTTGTAGATATCCAAGAATCTGTATAGGTAAACCACAAATGAAAAATTCCATTAGAATATTGTGTTTACTGAATACACAAATGAAATCATTGCATTTCATTAAAATATCTTTTGAAATCAAAATTACCGAAATTACATATCGATAACCTAGTGGGTGTAGGATAAAACTCACCCATGTCATTCACAGAAAGCATGAGAAAAAACCTAATACTATATATAAAGCCAAAAAAAATTCAAATTCATCTCTTCTAGGGATGTCGTAATTCAAATTCATCACTTCTAGGGACCTCGTAACCACCCTGCCAATACACAAGTATGTTCCTATTTGTTGTTAGAAAAATTACCCAAATTACAATCTGTCTACTCTAGCCTATGTGGGAAAGTTATAGAAGGATGACTAGTGCAATCAATCCATTCCTTTTAGCCCTGGATTTGTTTCAATTTAAAACGGAAGTATACGAATATACTTGTCCAATGTCTATGCTTTAACCATTCATCTTAAGATGTTTTTACAATATAATTTCCTAAGTCTATTTAATATCTTCATAATCATAAAAGCCAACCTATATCCATCTTAACTCTACATTTACCACTCTTAGGGGGATGAAATCTATTTATCCCTCTGAGCACTTGGTTGACCCAGAATTAAGATGGATCTAAGATGATAGAATTCCCCTTTAAATAGTCTATTCTCACATGAATACCATGGGTTAATACCATGGGTTATCATAAACCTAGAGCTTAAAAATTACTATTAGTAATTTATAAAAATCAATAAAATTAATAGTTGATTTTTATTTTAACCAAGCTAAAATGATTAAAATAAATTAAATGACTCCTGGCTGCGGGTGATTGACATGATACAGGGTACGATGGAGGTGCGTCGATTGGCAGGTGGCAGCCCAATTGCGACATTTGTTATGACTATGGGACGGCGAGATGGTCTCGCACACCTCCATTAAATGCAACATTTACGATACCCTTCAGGCTCCTGGTTCATAGCACGATGGCGATCAGGTTGTTTGTCACTTCCGCGGTTCCGCTGCAGGCCTTCAACTCCATAAAGGTCGCTGCTCTGGGCGACTCTCTAAGCCTCTCTATTAGCCTATCTCTGCTAGCTTGTCTCTTCGACTTCCGCTCGGTTCCGGCTCCAGGGGCTCATAGCTTCATCTGGGCTCTATTTCTGCCTCTCTCTAAGCACTCGTTCTTCAGTCACCTCCCTCTGTGCATTTTCCACTCTATGTATTCGCCCCTCTGTGCATTCGCCCCTCTGTGTATTCGCCCCTCTATGCAGTCGCCCCTCTGTGTCACTTCCCAGTATATCACTATGCCGCGCGAAAGACATAGAATGGTGAGTAGGCAAGGTGGCTCCCGAGGTCATGCCACCCATCAGCACTCCTCCACCACCTCGCACCCATCCTCAAATGCATTGGAGTTTGGTCGCTCTAATTATCTAGCTACCAGAAGCGGCAGGGGCAGAGGAAGAGGGCGAGCTAGGTATGAAGTATGTGAGCATAATGCTCATCCCACTACCCGTTTCCACATTCTGTGTTCCCTGGAAAACTCCTCCTTCATAGTTTCAGTAACAAATGAAAAATGTGAGAATGCCAGGGGTTCAGGAGTGGCTCATCTTGGGGTTTCTACAGACCAGAGGATGGCCAATCTTAATGTCAACCAGCGCAAAGTCACAAGAGGCCTATCCGCTCTGAATTCTGAAGCCAATGCAGGTCTGAGCGTGCTGGCAAGAGAATCGGTCCACCGTCAGACTCAAATGACTCAGATCAATTTGGGTGCAAGATAGTTGAGGAACAACCGTCTACCTCAGTCAATGAATGAACGAGCCCATGCCTCCGTTTTTGTTCTGCAACCGAAGAAGGAGTTCACCTCCCTTTCAATTTACTGTGTTAGTGCCTGTTTCAAGTCTTTGTGAACTCCACATGTTGGAGTCTGTTATTGTTTTGTTTATGTTGGAGTCTGTTATTTTTCTACTTATGTTGGAGTCTACAATGTTTAACTTAGTAATGGATCACTTCATGGTTAGTTTTGGAGTTTTTTTGGAATGGTTAATGTTCCTGAAAGTTAAAAAATCTGATGTAAGTATTTCGCTGGATCCATAGTCAGGATGACAAGAATTATTCTGCCAAATGCAAACTTCATGGTAAGCATCTTCGAGGCTGCTGCCTCACTGTAACACTTTTTGTATAATAGTAGGAGTAGACCAATTGAGAAAAAAAAATATAGATTAAATGTCAACATCCATTTTTACTCTTCATCCACCAAGCCCCAAGAGGGATCAAATGTTTTTCACTCTATGCTGGTTTGCATATCACGATATTTGATACCTCTCGGGGGTTAGTAGATCTAGGAAAATATGGATCTATGTTGGTTTAATTCCCCCATTTAAATAGGCTACATTCCAGATGAATACCATGGGTCAATACCATGTGGCATTTTGGTGAATACCGTGGGTCAATACCATGTGCCATTTTGGTGAATACCATGGGTCAATACCATGTGCCATTTTGGTGAATACCATGGGTCAATACCATCTGCCATTTTTATTTTTATTAATACTAATATTAGAGTTAATCATTTTTTTGCATGGTATTAATAATAATCTAGCCCATGGTATTTGTCCCATAGTATTTTGCCCATAGGTTTTACCTAAATATAACACATTTCTTGAGTATTCGTAAATATAAGGTGACTTATGGATTAAATATAAAAAAATGTTTTTTTTTTACCATACCTCTCAATTATTTATATTTTTATTAATTTACTCTACCTCTTTTACAAATATGGTATTTGACCCATAGGATTCACTTAAATAAAACCTCTTTTTTGAGCCTTCATAAATAGAAGGAGGGTTATGGACTAAATATAAAAAGAGGTTTTATTTATTTACCATACCTTTTGAGTAAGTATAAAAGGACGTTTTATTTAATTAACCATAACTCCACTTTACCTATATTTTTATTTGTTTACACCCTTGCATGTATATAAGGTGACTTATGGAGGTAAATATAAAAAATGTTTATTTATTTACCATACCTCCCATTTATTTATATTTTTATTAATTTACGATACCTCTTTTATAAATATGGTATTTGGCCCATAGGATTCATTTAAATAAAACCTATTCTTGAAAATTAGGGCGAATGGAAGGTTGTAACGCCTAATTTCAAGGGCTAAATTTACCTTTTTTACCCTCTCCCTTAAAATAAGGTGGGCTAAATGTACTATGATACAAATATTCGCCCACTAAAAATTTAAAACCCCTTAATTTCGCCAAAGGGCGAACATTCCCCCTAAAATTTTCCATGTTTCCAATGCTTCGACCTCGGTAGAAAGTTTTTGTTGTGACAGCACCACCCTCAGGTGCAATGTTAGAGATGCCACAAACCATGTGTGATGTTGCACATCCGTGAGCGTCATATTAGCCTCGTGGATCATACTCTTTTGCCGTTGATCCAGGTCCCATAGGGTCTCGCCTGGAAGCATTGCAATCTCCTTAAATCTGTGGATTGACCATGTATCTGATTTCGGCAAGCTAAATTCTTTGTTTAGTGCATTCTGTATCTCTACTATTCCTGCATTTGAGTGATCATTAGAGTGCTTAATATACCATGTCAACACGTGATCCTACAATGTGCTCACCAATGTAGCCTTCTTAATGTTGTCGTCTATGACCCCTTTCGCTTCCCACACTGTTCCTACCACAAACCATAACTGGTCCAAATCCTCATTCCCTACTCCTCTGAATATGGGTAGTTTGATCACACTTGCCATGCTGAACTGCAGATTTGGTGGAGGTGGAGTTGCTAGAGATGGAGGTGAAGGAGGTGAAACAGGTGGTGGCATAGGTGGAGGTGGTAACTGTGGAATGCACTGCCTTATCAAACTGACTGCACTTCTCACATAGACCCGAGTGAGCTCTTCCTCACTCTCTCGCAAAGGTGAAATTAAGGGACTATTTCTTAATTCCCCACTACCTTTCTAGATCTTTCTAATCTGCGTCATTCCAAACATTAATGTATTTGCATAGCCCACTTTTCACATAATAGCATATTAATACAAGTATTTAAAGATTTAATGTACTTACCTCACAGTTCCTTAAGAAAATTTCATTCTTCTTCATTGTAGCTCATGGTCATATCTACCACGAACTCAGTGATAAATCCCCTTATTATCCGGTCGACCGATTGGTCTACAGCTCACGTAATCTTATCTTCTGATGCCTGTAGTCTACACACTAATTCCATAGTACACACTATCGGTTGGTCGAGCTTACACCTTCCTTGGCTATCAACTAACCTCGGGATCAACTCATACAGTTCATAAGGAAAGGATGCAAAGAAGATCTCCTGGATTTCTGTATACACGTAGCAATCCAACCACCCTTTCTCGGATACCTATGGAGTCCTATTTTCCCGTGTCGTGAACTCATGAATATTCTTGTCCAACCACTCTTCAATTTCCTTCTTTGTTGGGTTCCAGTGGCACAACATCATACATCTCTTAGGTAGATCTCAGTCCCAGAAATGGAGCCATTTGTTGGTTACATGAGGCCTGACCCACGTTGAACATTGAGTTTAGCCAAGCAAATCCCAGTACTACTGGCCCTTTGGGAAACATTCCACAGAGCGTGGACTAAGGTCTCACCCGAGGTAGTATGGGAGGGTGCTGGAACCAGGTTTCCGCACCCTAGGGATGTCTTGATGAAGGTTCTGGAGGTTCGTGATCCTAATCTGCGCATTGCGTTGCTCCCCGCAACTTTCTATCCTTCACAACCCATGCACACCTTCGTATTATTCCGATCTAATCCTTATTATGTTATTATATTAGTGCTTAACTTAGTTTTTGCAGGCCCAATATTCTTATTACTTGTTCAACTTTCAAATTAGCGCGCATACTTGAAAACAATATAAATGCAGAAAGAATAACCAAAAGATAGAAATACATATCTACAAGCAGATGCATAATATTATGAATCAATATTATCTTTATTAATACACAAGTTCAGTTATAGACCTGACTCTTCCTTGTGCACTCAGCTGCAGGGGTCCACACACTCAGTTGTAGACTCTACTAGGCCTCTACACACTTAACTGCATAGCCTCTACCTACCACTATGACCGAGTACACTTCAAATTAACCTCTATCCTCTAACCATACCCTCGCATCTATCTGTTATTTTTTCAAAAACGTATACTGACTTTACACTTAGAGCCTCGATCTATTTATACAATCCCATGGTCTGTGAACCATGGGTAGGCCGACACATTTTATATTAAATTACATTATCTTAGGGCATAGAACCCTAGACTCTCATGCTCCACATCTGTATTTCGTGATGTATTTACATTACGTTTAACCAAAATTTGGGCTTCAAGCCCCAAAAAAATGCTATGGAGGGCATCTGCTGCCCAAAAATTTGAAGATAATTTTCATTGTTTTTTGTTAGTTATCTTTGATGGAATTGAGCATTGTTGAGATACACTTAGATGATCAGAAAAAAGGAAAAGGACTTTGTATTATCATTTGGATTATACCTCTTCATTCCTATAGAGAAGAAAGTATAAATCTACATTCAAATGAGGACTCCACCAAGCTACAATCTGGAGAGAGAATGCCATATCAGCTACACATGAGCCCATGGTTGTAATAATTGATGGAATCATGTTGAATAATTAATGTAATATCAAATTCATTATAATAAAAACAAATGGAATATCCAAAGCCATGGTTAAAAGGCCTTTCACCACATGGAATAATAATTTAGAATTATGAAAACCTTTTTGAATAAACCATTGTGTTTCATGAAATTCCTTAAGAACCATTTGATAAACAACATCCCAAGAAAATTTTTGCTATAGTTTGTTTTTTACCAAAACAAAATAGTGTAATTAGGAAAGACCCCTCAGTACATTGCTAAATCTTGCCACATCCAAACTTTAAAGAATGAGATAAAATCCACTAATGATTTTTGCCATGTACCCTATATAAATATAGTTCTTTTTAGAATATCATAGTTATATTATCTATATGTTTTTAGTTTTAAATAATGCATATCATATCTTGGGCAAATTAAGTAAATTTTGGACACAACATTGTTTGATCACAATAGCAACCTAAAAAAGTTTGAAAATGCAGCAGATTACCCAGTGTTCACAAATATTTATCTTATTACTTCATGTCATAAGTGAAATCTCACAAGAAAACTTGACACATTTCCATCTAACTTGGGGCAAGAGGAAATAAATAAATTGAGTTATCCAAGAATAAAAGAATTCAAAGAATATAGTACCAATAAAGGTTATTTTAGTGAACAATATAATACCAATACATGTTGAGTTGTGTTATATTCCTTCCAAGACTAGCCCACATAGTTAACCAGGGGGTTAGAGGATGGGAAGACTCCTCCTTTGTTGCGCCGATTTTGTAGCGGGGGGTAGTCACAAGGGGTTTGAGGCATACCTATAACCCCACTTTATGGGGTCCAGGGTAGCACCCCAAAAAATCTTGGTTTTGGACCCTATGTTAGGTGGGGGAGAACCACCTATGGTTTTGCTCATGATTTTCGCACATGTTTCTGGACGCGATGGTTTTCAGTCCATGGTATTAGATGCTTTGGCATGTATAAATATGTATTATAACATTTGAAAGGAACATAATGAAAAATCAAGCTGGTAGTCTTGGTTTTGGGATCCAGGATAAAATATCTCTGTATATGTGTTTTATTTGTTATGCTCTTGCATTGTTTATTTTATGTGTTTTAGAATTCGTATGCAGGTAATTTATGTACGAGGTTAAAACCTACATTTGGTGTCATAGCAGTTTTGGCTTCAAGGGGATGCCTTTGTTGCTAAGGGGTTTCTATTGGGCTTGTGGTAGACCTTGTTTAGAGGGAGATCTTTGAGATCGATTCTTGTGGTGAAAGAAGATGATGAGCAGTGGGAAGATAGAGATTGAGAAATTTAATGGTCAGAGTTTTGAGTTGAGGAAACTCAAGATGGAAGATCTGTTGGTGGATAAATATTAGTTGAACATGGTAGATCTGGGTACAAAACCAATGGGATTGTCTGAAGAAGAATGGAAGAATTTGGATTGGAAGGCAAAGAGCATGATACAATTGTGTGTCTCAGATTCAAGTATTGTTGAATGTATTAGGGGAAGCTACGGTGAACACTTTGTAGGACAATTTATGGACTTTGTACCAATGTAAGTCTCTGGTGAATAAACTGTTCATGTAGAAAAATTTGTATAACCTGAGGATGAAAGATGGAGACTCGATGACAGAGCATCTAAATGCATTTAATACTGTGGTAAGTGAGTTAGCATCTGTTGATATTAAAATTTCAGATGAAGATAATGTTGGGTGTGGAGCCTGATTATATTATGTATTCAAAGGTATCACCACATTAGACCCCAGTTCGAAATGGGGTGGCAATGCCGCCCATAAAATATTCACTGTAGGGGGGTCTAGGGGGGGGAGCTGCAACCTTTGGGAAGCCCCCCCCTGGTGGGGGATTTCGGGGGCAGTGCCCCTGAAGCTAAGAATAGATGTAAAATTTCCTTGTAAAAGTATAGTAATTTCTAGTGAATTTGGGCCGTTCATTAGGCAGAGAGTAGAAGTTATGTTTAATTTAGGTTTTTTTCCCTAGAAGGAAACCCCTCACTATATATGAGGGAATTGTATTGTGTCTATGTAGATCTGTATCTTTAGTGACAAAGAGAGAGGAGATTGAGAGCGAAGAGGGTGTTACAACGAACCTGTTGTAGGTTTTATCTCTTTAGTTTGCTGGATAATAGAAAAGGAAGGACTAGTTTTCTCCATGGACGTAGCCCAAAATGGGTGAACCATGTATATCTGTGTCTCTCTTGTTTTATGCATTTTCTGTGTTTATATTTGTGCAATACTTTATGTGTTCCATTACTCCATAATATATAATTTTCTAACAACTCGTATCAGTTCTGAAGGTCTATTTGGATAATAAACTCGCAGGAAGGAAGGGTTCCTCATTTGAGTGGGAGCAATGGCAGAAGATGGTAAGTTTAGGGTCGATAAATTTAACGGCCAAAACTTCTTGCTGTGGAAAATGCAGATGGAATATTATCTATATTAGAAAGATCTATACCTACCATTTGGTGGAAAAACAAATATGCCGATGTTTATGAAAGATGAAGAATGGAACCTTCTCGATAGAAAGGCACTCAGAACAATACGGTTGTGCCTTGCAGCATCAGTCGCCTTCAAAATTTTGAAGGAAACAATGATAAAGGGTTTTGCTTAAGGCATTGGCAAAACTATATGAAAAACCCTCGGCCTCAAACAAGGTGTTTCTTATGAAACGATTATTTAATATGAAGATGTCGGAAGGTGGATCTGTTGCAGACCATTTAAATGATTTAATATTGTTACAAGTCAGTTAAGTTCTGTAGGGGTAAACTTTGATGATGAAGTTAGAGCTTTGTTATTCTTGTGCTTATTGCTAGAAATTTGGAATGGTTTAGTAATGGCCATTAGTAACTCTATTTCTGGATCTAGTACTTTAGAGTTTAATTATATTTTCGGTGCTATTCTTAGCGAGGAAATGTGACAGAAAAGCTCCAGTGCAGAGTCTAGGAGAACAAAAATGGAAAGAGAAAAAAGCTCAGGATATCGCAGTAAATCAAGGAAAGGTAGATCCAAGTCTAGATTGGGGATAGTGTGCTGGAAATGTGGAAAGAAAGGACATCTAAAGAAAGACTGTAGATCTCAGAAGGGAAAATAAGGAGATTCATAGCAAGAAAACAATCATGAAGCAAATGTGATAGGTGAGGTGTTACAAGATGATTTTATTCTTTCTTTCAAAAATATTACTGATTCCTGGGTCGTAGATTCAGGGGCCTCATTCCATGCCACACTTGATAAGAAATACTTTCATGACTATGTTCAAGGAGATTTTGGACAAGTCCGTTTGGGTGATGATAAACCCTATAAAATTGTTGGAATGGGTAAGGTTCTTGTAAAATAATAGAATGGAAACCAATGGCTACTAAAGGAGGTAAGACATGTTCTAGATCTAAAGAAAAATGTGATTTCAAGAGGGCAATTAGGTGGTGAAGGTTGTGTGACAACTTTCAAAGATAAAGCTTGGAAGGTCACCAAAGGAGCCCTTGTAATAGAAAAAGGTGAAAGGGTTGGTACATTGTATTTATGCAATGGTATTTCTAAATTTGTTAATGCTCTAACTTCCAAAGGAGCAGATGCAACATTATGGCATCATAGGCTTGGACACATGAGTGAGAAGGGGATGAAGATCCTTCACTCAAGGAATTTGTTGCCATGTTTGAAGAATGTTGATTTGGACTTCTGTGAGAATTGCATTTATGGAAAACATAAGAGAGTCAGATTTCTCAGAGTTGGGAAAGAAAAGAAGAGTGAAAAATTAGAGCTTGTGCATATAGATGTATGGGGACCTGCTTAGGTATCATCTCTCGATGGCTCTCGTTATTATGTTACTCTTATTGATGATGCAACTAGAAAAACTCAGATTTATTGTATTAAGAATAAATCTAATGTATTTGATACTTTCAAGAAATGGAAAGCTTTGGTTGAGATTGAGACAGGAAATAAATTGAAGTGTCTCAGATCAAACAATGGAGGTGAATATTGCAGCAATGAGTTTGATAGCTATTGTTCAAAGCATGGGATTCACAGAGAGAAGGCAGTTCCAAGAACACAAGAAATGGTGTGTTAGAAAGGATGAACAGAACAATCATGGAGCGTGCAAGGTGCATGAGATTGCATGTAGGACTGCCTTTACAATTTTGGGCAGATGTTGTAGATACTGTTGTTTATCTAATAAACAAAGGGCCTTCAAGTTCCTTGTTTTGTGGTGTTCCAGAGGAAGCATGGATAGGTAAAAAGGTAAACTACTCTCTTTTAAAGCCTTTTGGTTGTGAGGCCTTTGTCCATATTAATAAATAAAATAGAACAAAGCTTGAGGAAAAATCAAAGAAATGTACCTTTATTGAATATGGTGTTAATGATTTTGGTTAACGCTTATATGATTATGAAAATCACAAAATCATTAGGAGAAGAGATATAATATTCAATGAAAAGGTATTGTATAAGAATCAGTTGCAGGAAAATAAACAGGAAAAAGAAAACAAGGAATACACAGTTCTTGATGAGATTGCTGAAAAAGTAAAGGTGCCTGAAAATAATAATAATCAACAACCACAACAACAACAACCACCACAACAGCAACATGCATCCCAAACACTTGAAAGTGGTGTTAGAAGATCTACCAAGATAAGTAGACCCCCTGAACGAGACTCTCCTTCATTATATTATTTATTATTGACTGATTCTGGTGAAACCAAATGTTATGAAAAAGCAATGCACGTTGAAAGCAGGCAGAAGTGGGAGCTAGCCATGGAAGAAGAGATGGACTCCTTAATGCATAAATAGACTTGGGACTTAGTTAGGTTTCCTATAGGTAAAACTACATTTTAGAATAAATGGGTTTACAAGCTGAAGGAAGAAGATGGGGAAAAAGAGGTAAAAATCTAGACCAGTGGTGAAGGGGTTTGCACAGAAGAAAGGTATTGATTTTAATGAAATATTTTCACCTGTTGTTAAAATGAATTCAATCAGAACTATTCTAAGTGTAGTAGTAGCTGAAGATTTGCATCTTGAGCAATTAGATGTAAAGACATCCTTTCTCCATGGGGATTTGGAGGAAGAGATATATATGCAGCAACGACAAGGATATGAGGTAAAAGGGAAGGAGAAATTAGTGTGCTAGTTGAAAAAGAGTTGTATGGCTTAAAACAGGCTCCAAGGCAGTGGCATCTAAAATTTGATAAGTTTATGTCTGAACAAGGTTATACTAGATGTCACTTTGATCATTTTGTTTATCTAAAAAAGCAAAATGATGGAAGTTATATTATATTGTTATTATATGTAGATGACATGCTTGTTGTAGGGTCTAACATGTAGGAAATAAGTGTGCCCAAAAGAAAATTCGAAAATTCATTTGCAGCGAAGAATTTGGAAGCTGCAAAACAAATCCTTGGAATGAGAATAACTAGAGACAGGAAAAATCACAAACTAACATTGTCTCAAAATGAGTACATACAAAAGGTGTTGAAAATATTTAATATGCACAATACGAAACCAATTAGTACAACTTTTGCTAGCCATTTTAAACTTAGTAAGGAAATGTGCCCAAAGACCCAGGAAGACATGGATTATATGTCTAAAGTTCCATATGCAACAACAGTTGGAAGCTTAATGTATGTGATGGTCTGCACAAGGCATGATATTGCACATGCAGTGGGAGTTGTAAGCAGGTACATGAACAATCCAAGAAAGGAACATCAGATGGCAGTGAAATGGATTTTCATATATTTGAAAGGTACCACAAATCAAGCATTATGCTTTGGTAGTTCAAACATTTATCTACAGGGATATGTTGATGCAAATATGGCAGGTGACAGAGATAACAGGAGGAGCACCACAGGACTTGTATTTACTGTAGGTGGAACAATTATCAGTTAGGTTTCAAAAATCCAAAGTGTTTTTGCACTTTCAACAACACAAGCAAAGTATGTTGTTGCTACAGAGGCTAGTAAATAAATGATTTGGTTACAAGGTTTATGGGTGAATTGGGTAAGGAGCATGATATGGGCACGTTATACAGTGATAGCCAAAGTGCCATTCATCTTGCAAAGAACTCAACATTTCATTCTAGGACTAAACACATACCACTCAAGTACCATTTCATACGATCAGTGTTGGAAGATGGAGAGTTGAAGCTAGAAAAGATACACACTAGCTAGAATCCTACAGATATGCTAACAAAAGTTGTAACTAGGGAGAAACAGAGAATATGCTCAGTTTCAATTGGTTTTCAGGTATCATGAAGAACATGAGAAATAGATAGGTCCAAAGAGGAGTCATTGTCTAGCAAATGAACCAGCGGTGGAGTTGCTCTAATCAGTCTCCAAGTGGGAGATTGTTGAGTGTGGAGCCTGATTATCTTATGTCTTCAAAGGTATCAACACATTGGACCCTAGTTCGAAATGGGGTAGCAATGCCACCCATAAAATATTCACTACAGGGGGGTCCAGGGGGGCGGCTACGACCTTTGGGGAGTGCCCCCTGTTGGGGGATTTTGGGGGTAGCGCCCCTAAAACTAAGAATAAATGTAAAATTTCCTTGTAAAAGTATGGTAGTTTCTAGTCAATATAGGCCATTCATTAGGCGGATATCCGACGGTAGAAGTTATGTTTAATTTAGGGGGTTTTGCCCTAGAAGGCAGCCCATCACTATATATGAGGGAATTGTATTGCGTCTATGTAGATCTGTATCTTGGGTGAGAAAGAGAGAGGAGATTGAGAATGAAGAGGGTGCTACAACAGATCTCCTATAGGTTGTATCTTTTCAATTTGCTAGATAATATAGAAGGAAGGACTAGTTGTTTCTCCGTGGACATAGCCTGAACTGGGTGAACCACGTATATCTGTGTCTCTCTTGTTTTATGCATTTTCTGTGTTTATATTTCTGCAATATTTTATTTTGTTCCATTGCTCCGTAATATATAATTTTCTAACAGATAAGTGGATCAGTTTGGTGTGTTCTCTACCAGATTCATGGGATAGTCTAGTTATTGCAATAGGTAGCAATGCAACTACCTTGCAGTTTGATGAAATTGTCTCAGCCTTGCTGACAAAGGAGATAAGATGAAAATATGGAGATCCAGAATGGTGATGCCTTGTCTGTACGAGGATGGCCCTATAACAGAAACAAAAATAAGTCATCAATTGGGGGAGCTAAATCTAGACGAAGATCTAAATCTCCGGGAAAAATTGTAAAGGTGGTGTGCTCGAAATGCGGAAAGGAAGGGCACTACAAAAGGGACTGTAAATCTAAATCTCCTAACAAAGGAAAGGGATCTGATGATGCTCCTTCTGCAGAGTCCAAAACCACCTCAGATAAAGGTGGGGATGTGCACTTGGCTTCTTCAAGTATACATGTAGATCATGAGGCATGGTTGATTGACTCAGGTGCATCCTTTCACTTCACTCCCCATAGAGAGTGGTTCTCCGATTATGATAAATATGATGGTGGTGATGTCTTCTTATGGGATGATAAGAAGGCTAGAATCTTTGGTTGTAGAAAAGTAAGGTTGAAGTTGCAAGGCGGAAGGGTTAGAACACTTCTAATTTTTCTACATATTCCTACATCGGCCAGAAATCTGATTTCTATAAGCAAGTTGGATGATGCAGGTGTACAAATAATGTTCGAGAAGCATACCTACAAAATGGCTTGGGGAGCACTAGTATTGATGTAGGGAGTTCAAATTGGAACTTTATACAAGCTACAAGGTAGCACTATTATTGATGGGTGCAACAGTTTTGTGGTTCTATTGTGGCCATCAACAACCCCCCTTCTTATTTAGTGTTATTACTAATACTAAATAAGTGGGGGCCCTTAGTCAAAAATTTAAAAAATGAATTAGTTCTTGTATTTCCTTTTTAATAAAACTTACCATCATAAAATTAGGAAAATACCCTTAAGAAATCTAAAAAGCTTAAGTTTCATGATAAGATGAGATAAAATCACTCAAGAAATATTGCATCGCAAAAAGGATAATAGGGTACCTCCTTACAAGCCAAATTCTAAGATTGCGAGATCACGATGCGAGACTACATATTAAAAAACATATATCGCATCGCATACCTAAAAGACCACTTACGCTAAAAAACCTCAAATCATCGAGGTGCGATGGTGCATATCACACAATCACATTTCACAGAAAACACTTTAACAAAAAATTGTCATATGTCGTGCTCCTCCGATATAACGATATTGCGATATTGTGACACAACAATCTGCGATATTGCGAAGCAACGCGAAGCAAATAGCAAAATCGCTTCGTCGCAGATATTTTGGGTTCATTGTTTGAGAAAGATTTTTCCATAAACCAACACTTGGTTATGCACTTTAATGCTAATTAATGAGTTAGTTGCCAGTTGGTAATGAAATATGGTTTTGTGCTTATCGAAGAGCTAGTTCACGTAAGGTGGTATATTTTTATTGTCTTCTACATTTAAAGCTTTCCCGTCACCTTTCCTTATCATTACTCTCACCTCACTTGTAAACTATAGGAACGAAGAATAGAGAACCATACAAGGCAACATTCAAGATATTATGGGGAAGAAAGGCAAAGCTCTGAGCTTTGAAGACAAAGAAATGACACCCTTCTATATAGACACCACTTGTAACAGAGATGCTGGTATTACTACTTGGGAAGGCATGCATAACCTATTTGAGGAATATAATCCCAAAATAATGGAGGCTACAGCTACCGTAGGTTCACAGGGGTCTTATGAGGCATCAGTTACATATCTAGCTTGCTCGTTCTTACACCGAATAGCGACGAGGCCCAAAATTCTTCCCTACACAGACATGGTGAAATGTGTACTGGACAGCGCTGACATCAAGAACAGACAATTTAAGACTCAGGGTCAAGAAATTATAGAATCGTTATTTTCACAACATTTAAGATTTATATCCGCTAACAAAAAGCACGCAAGAGACAAAAATCTCACCAAGGAAGCCTGGATCAAGAAACAGAGGCAATTTCTGATGTGTGATTAGCACCTAGCAGGGCAAAACTTCCTGAAAAGGAAAGCCTCTAATTGCTCAATCTCCTATAAGCCCAGAAATTTGTAGGAAAAAACACTAAAGGTAAAAAAAAGTAAAACTTGAATCCTAAAAAGGCAGTGGTAATTGTTAGAAAATATCTTCAAAATGGTATGTATATATGTACAGCAATTGCGAACAGTCTCGAGATAGAAGGCTGAAGAAAAGGTAGAATTAATCAAAAGATTAACTAAGTTGAATTGGGATTTTTACTGGGCGTATTTGGTAAAATCACACAGCCAGTGTATGACTCTCAAATGCATCATCAATTGTGCCGAGAAGATGCCGCCAGCTCTTCCTGATTCCTTTTTCGTAGGACAGATAAAGTCTGAAGTCAACCAACTGACTCTTCTCAAGCAAATGCTGAATGCTTGCGATTTCAAGGAGCAGATACAAAAATAGATAGTTGTTAGTTTTAGATTCAATATTAGTATTAATTTTTCTTTATTTTTTGCCTAAAATAAGGACATTCATTTAAATCGTATCCTACATTTTTGTAATAAGTTATTTTTAGATTTAGTTAGTAGTATTTAAACCCTTCTCATGCATTTAGAGAAGGGTCCTGAAATTTATCAAAAACTTGTCCTGAGAACATGCACTTTTTCACCCTCCGAGGAGGTTTTGATGAATGAATGGAACAGGATTTATTGATATCTACATTTAATATCTGCTACTGATGTTGCACTTCTGTAATCTTGGTGGATGTTGGATTAAGAAGAGATAAATCATTATCACTTGAAGCTCATGAGTAGAACTAGTTATAAATGGTACTTCTATCTCTTAACTATTTCTTCCTTTGTGTTAAAGTGATATTCATGTTCAGTTGTTTATATATTAATGCGTGAATGCCTGAGTTATCATTTGGTACTTTTTTATGGTGATAGCTATTTATTTATGCTTAATGTATGAGTAGCTTATTATGCAATATATTGTTCACAATTGTTTCATCTAACTTCTTATACGAAGTGGTTTATCTATATCGAATTCTTTTCTTGTAATAGTTGAATGATCTTTCTTACCGATTGTTATTTGAAATCATTTTAGATCGCATAACAAAAGGATTACACCCCGAGTTAGTGTAGACTTTGATACTTCTATTTATTAGAATACATTTTCATGTTATTAGATTAGAGTTAGAATTAGAGCATCATACTTAGAAAATTTTAGAAAGGAAATATCAAATCTTCACACACACACACACACACACACACACAGATAAATTGGGAAACTGGTCCCATATCCCCAGTCGAACCCACTATACCAAACATAAAAGGAGCTGCTAACCAAGGTCTAGATCGGGTGGGTATCCCCCTTGTTGTAGACTCAATTTCTGGGGCTTCAACATATTTGGTGCTAGAAGGAGGGCCTCGAACTGTGAATGGAAAGTAAGTCTAAATCTAAATACCATTTTGAGAGTAAATCGCCCTCACCATCTCCCCCAACTTCTCCATCACACTTAGAATCATTAAATCTCGAGCCAGAAGTCGAGAGAACAACAATCACTGCTACAAACCCTGCCATTTTAGAACAATCTATTATTGAACCTCCTAAATTTGAATCTTTGATTCACAAACTTCAATGATTTTCTATATATCCTCAAAGATCTGAGAAATCTCAAGGTAGCGTGACTTCACAATATAAACCTACTCATCCTCTTACCAGACTAAAGAGTGAAAAGTTTGGTGTTCAGCCAACCGAGTTACCTCTACCCACAAGGAAGGAAGCAAAGAAATCACCTAAAGGGTCTGATAGCGAGACTCTTCCATTATCATCATCCATCTCAACCTCTCCACCGCAAAGTCAACCATCCACTCCTCCACTTCAGATCATTTTCCACTAGTCCATTAGTACTTCCACATCTACTTCTCAATCATCTGGAGTCATAATATCCTCATCTTCCTAATCGCAGGGATCATCTTCTACAATTTCCTCTATTAGTAGGTCAGCGATGGCCCAATCACCATGGAATAACCTAGGGGTATTCTTAATGCATGCACCCTTCAGTCGGATACTGGCCCATCCTGAAAAATGGTTGCCTAAGTTTAATCCTGAAGTAGGCATGGTAGTGGAAGAACACAAATAACTTTATGCTATCCATCAATCTCAATGAAGTTACCAACAAAGACGCTGTCATCTGACTTTTTCCTTATACTCTGCAAGGAGCAGCCAGGTCATGGTATTTTTCATTACCATCTAGATCTATCACTAATTGGGATATCTTCCAAGAACAATTCCTCACTAAGTTTGGTGATGATAAGTCTACGATGACATTGGAAAATGACCTATCTAACCTTAGGGCTCAGTCAAAAGAACCCATCAAAGATTTTAACTCACATTTTAATAAACTGTTCAACAAAATCCCTACTACTTCCAAGCCTAGCGAAGAAGTGTGAAGTGAGTGGTACATCACTGCTTTACCATTAAACATAGCAATATTCGTTGATAGGGATAAAAAAAAAACTTTAGCCAAAAATATGAAAGAAGAAATAACAGTAGAGAAACGTATCATAGCCTTAGAAAGGAAAAACGCAATAGAAGAATGAAAATCCAAAAAGGTTACTTTCGAGGAAGATCCCAAGAAAAAACAATCAAAAGATTCATTTGATTTAGAAGGATTACAAAAATTATTGAAGACCATGTCTAATAATATGGTCGACATTAAGAAACAAGTGGCAGAAACTCCTTCTAAAAAGCCATACAGGCCTTATAAAAGAAACCCTTCGACCGATTCAAAGCCCCCAAATGCTATCACAAGTGTTGAATTGGAAGAAGAAGAAGAGGAAATCACTACCGAAGAACATACCGATGAAGAAGAAGTTGTAGAGTTATAAGGTATGTGGGATTTCATCCTCCCATATGAAGAGGATCAAGAGGCATCCCCGGTTAGTACTCGCAGTAAAAATCAGCTTGATCCTCCTCAGCCTACCTCTAAGACAAAGAGTGCAAGCTCGATGACTAAGGATAAAGTCGCAACCAAGAAAATGACACCTAAAGTGACTCAAACCAACCCAGTCCAAACAGATTCATCAACTCCATCTAAAACACTAATTGTTTCAGATGAAATGGAGTATAATATCATAGAAGACATGAAAAAGACTACGACCAACAACACTTTTTACGAATTGAGCAAGTTAAAACACCAGCAAAAGATACTTTTGAAGGAATTACATGTTGTACCAGTTGCACCTTTGCCCCCCGTTGTAATCTCTCAAGCTTCCCATGACATGGGAAGTCCTCCAACTAATGTTATTAATAAATTTGATCCAAATGATATCGCTTTAATTGGAGGAAGGTTGAGATATCATACTCCCCAATTTCTTCTTACTTCTGAAATTTTCAATAAAAATTTGCATAATTGCTTAGTGGATTCTGGAGCTTCATTGAATATTTTACCAAAGTCAATATGTGCAAAGTTGAATGTTCAACCGCAAAAATTTGTTGTGCGCATAGTTCAGCTAGATCGATCACAATTCAAAGTGATTGGAGAATTAAATCAGGTTACCATAAGGCTATCTTCCAACCCAAATGTATGTTAAGTTATCGACATTTTAGTTGTTGATATTCTGGAATTTTATGGCTTAATTCTTAGTAGAGATTGGTCAGAAAATCTTCATGGATACTTTGCAACTGACTGGTCACACATGTGGTTCCCCTACAATGGTAAACCAAATCAAATAAAAGTTGAGCGAGAAAGACATCAGAAATATATGGTAACAGAACTGGAGGGAGAGAATGAACCAGTAGCATATAACAATAATATCATTAGCAACTACTCAGTAGATTCTTTCCTAGGAAATTTTAATGCTCATACTTCACCTTACTTAGAACATTCTGTTTTATCTCAAGTAGAAAATTTCTCTCAAACAAATAGTTCTAAATGTACTAATTTTATAGATAGTCTTGTAAATAAATCTTTATTTTGGAAGTTATTTTTTGATAGTTCTAAGTCTAAAGAAGGATCAGGATGCCCGTTAATCAGTCCAGAGGGAAATAACACTATGCTAACTTGTAGACTCAAATTTGATTGCACCAACAATACCACAGAATACGAGGCTTTAGTCCAAGGGTTATACAAAGCAATCATATTAGACATCAAATATCTTCAAGTTTTCAGAGATTTTGAAATTGTAATGAGACAGGTACGCAATACTATACATTGTTTATCAGGTCATTTAAAAAATTACCAATCTTTAGTCTAAGGTCTGACTAAACACTTTATAGCATTTAATATTTCGTCAATTCCCAGACTCCATAATGCTAGTGAAGACCTCTTAGCTAACGTAGCTTCCAAGCTCATTCATTCAAAAGACTTTAGCCCTGATCGATTTTCAATTGAATTAATTTTTAGACCCTCAATTCCTGATAACATTACCAATTGGAAGATTTTCAATGACGATCCTGATATCGTTAGTTTTCTCACATCTAAAGGATCTTACACCAACCAAATAATTGACGAAGACCAACATGACCAACAATTGCAACAAGATAGCACTAGCAATGCTATACCTAATTCAGTAGTCAAGTTAGAAGACCTTTATGATTTAAGAGATCAGTTTAAAAGATCTACCAATTCAAAAATGCAAAGTTCAACTTTGAACTATGAATTAGTAAATCTAGGAACTGATACCAAACCACAGAATATCAACCTAGGCCTTGGCCTAGCTCCCGAAGGAAAATTAGCGTATATTAATCTCTTGAGACAATACAAAAGTGTTTTTCCTTGGAACTACGATGAACTCAAAACTTATGACACTTCCATCGTCCAAAATACTATCCCAATGATAGACAATGAAAAACATGTCCAACAAAAGTTGAGAAATATCCATCCTAATCTAGAAAACCAGATCAAATCTGAACTCAATAGGTTATTGAAATTCAAAATCATTTTTCCCATTTGACATTCCAAATGGGTTTCCAATATGGTTCCCGTTAGAAAGAAAAATGGAGACATCAGAATCTGCATTGACTTTCAGAATCTTAACCACGCCTGCTAAAAGGACAATTTCCCTTTGCCTCCCATGGAGCAAATACTGCAGGCAACCGTGGGATGAGAATTAATGTCCTTCTTGGATGGATTCTCAGGATACAACCAAGTGTTGGTACATCCTGATGATCAATTAAAAACCACATTCAGAACTAAATGGGGCACTTACACATATCAAAAGATGCCGTTCGGTCTGATCAATGTTGGTGCCACATTTCAGAGAGCCATGGACATCACAATCAAAGGATTAGTTAACAAATCAGTGGTAATCTATTTGGATGATATAACTGTATATTCCAAAAAATTAAGCAACCATCTTAAATATTTAAAACAAATCTTCCAACATTGTCAAAGGTATGGAATTTCACTCAACCCGAAGAAAAAAAAAATCGCATTAAGTGAAGGAAAACTTCTTGGATTCATAGTGTCAAAATCTGGAATTCACATTGATCCTAAAAGAATCAAGGAGATTTCTGAAACACCCCTACCTCACAACAAGAAAGCCATGCAATCTTTTCTATGCCATATTGACTTTGTATAGAGATTTGTTACAGATTTTTCAAGAATCGTGTCTCCTTTACAAGCAATGTTAAAAAGAAATCAAACATCAAATGGGGCCAAGACGAGTATGAGGCATTCAATATGATCAAACAAGCAATTGTTAACGCTCCATCTTTAGCAACTCCAAATTTTTCTGATCCTTTTATTTTATATACATTTTCCTTTGATAGATCATATGTTGCGATACTCACTCAAGCAAATCAAGATAAGGTAGAAGCTCCAATCGCTTTTTTCAATTCAAACTTACAGGGGTCTGAGTTAAATTATTCAGCTGCGGAGAAACAAGCTTACACTATTTTCAAAGCAATTAAATATTTCAGACCCTTTTTACTCAAAACCCATACAAAAATCATAGTACCATTTCCAGCGGTAGGAAATATTTTAGTATAGAAAGATGTGGGTGAGAAAAGAGCCAATTAGGTTACTACCTTACAGGAATATGATGTAGAAACCAAACCGGCAAGTCTTGTAAAAGGTCAAGGCTTTTGCAAAATGCTGGCCGGAGCATCGCTTATTTCCGAAACACCATATGTAGAGATACAAATGTATGAGATAAGCCTAAACGATGTTGAGTCATTATATGTTGATATCATTATTATCTAAAGAATGGATATGCTCCTTCAAACCTTGATCGTACCAAGAAAAGATCTCTAAGGTTAAAGGCTAAACAATATCAGCTCGTGAACGATGTTCTTTTTAGAATAAATTATGATTATGTTATCCTTAGATGTCTTGAGAAGTCTGAATCTAAAAAAGTCTCGCAGGAACTCCACTATGGGCCAGCAGGCCGATACTATGATGGAGACGCTATTGCACATAAAACCTTACATGCAGGCTATTACTGGTCCACATTATTTAAAGACTCAGATAACTAGATGATGAAATGTCAAGTCTGTCAAACCGCTACTGGAAGACAAAAGAAACCATCCTTGCTACTACAACCAGTCAACACTGAACAACCTTTTTATCAATGGGGATTGGACATAGTAGGTGAGATCGTTCCTCACTCCTCTAAACAGCATAGATATATCCTTACAGTAACAGATTACTTTACTAAATGGGTAGAAGCAGTTCCACTGAAGATGGCTAATGCTAAACATATCATCGAATTCATAGATCAGTTCATAATCACCGGGTTTGGGTTGCGTTCTGCTTTAATTTTTCATAATGCATCATATTTTTCTGGTAATGTAATGACTGAATTTGCACTCAAAAGGGGTTTCAAGCTTAAATACTCTGCCAATTACTACACATATGGGACTGGGTTAGCTGAATCTACAAATAAAAGCTTAATTAGAATTATCAAGTGAACCATTGACCAAAATCATAAAAATTAGCAAAAGTATTTAATATATGCTTTATGGGAAGATCGAATAACGCAGAAAGCCTCCATTGGCACTTCTCCCTTCAATTTAGTTTATGAGAAAGAAGTGGTTCTTCCAACTCATTTGGAAATTCCCTCTTTGGCCTTAGTTCAATATATTGATGAAGGACCAACTTCTTCCTTACAACTAAGGCAGCTGGAAATAATTAAGTTAGAATAACAATGAGAACAGGCCAAAATAACTCACGCTCATCATCAAGCATTAGTAAAAGCCTCCTTTGATTCAAACATGATATCGAGAAAATACTTTCAGATGGGAGATCTAGTTTTAAAATGGGACAAGGCTCATGAGGAAAAAGGGAAACATACAAAATTTCAACGAATGTGGCTTGGCCCTTTCCAAATCACAGAATTCATAGGTCCATCCACTTTTATTTTACAAGATTTAATAGGAAAATGAGATTCTTTACCTGTTAACGGACAGATCCTCAAAAAATATTTTCGATAGGAGATCATTTTTCTATTTTGTAGATTAGTTTTTATTTCCATAATAAAATCAGTTGTGAATGGTTGCATTTGAGATTTACGAAAAAGACACAAATTCTATTTTAGATTTTGTTTTTTTACTTGTATAAATAGAACTCTTTTAGAAAATTGATCATTATTATTGAAAGATACAGTTAAAGACTCTAGGCCTAGAAATGATACTAGTTTCAACTTTGTAAATTTTGATGAAAAACGACCTTTAGCGGGAAATTGTTTTATATCAGTCCAATGAAAGGTATCAATAAGAAAACGAAGATTCTTTATAGAAAAGCTCTTTCCAAAAACTCTACCATTGTCATCTATAACTATCTTAAGGAAACAATGACTTCCTCCCCACCTAGGAAACTACAACTTTCAGAGAATGATCCAGTGATACACTTTAACTT